>APFE031613670.1:136267-159166 GCA_000404065.3 Pinus taeda
TACCCCATATTACCCCCCCTAGGTATATAACATTCCACCCCCCTTAGCATGTTTCATCCCCGAAACATGAGAAGAACAGAAATAATAAGATCTACTCAAAAGAGTAGTCCACTGATACCATGCACGTGCATCTATCCATCCAAGAGAAAGGTGACCCCTCGATCTTGCTGGTGCCTCGCTCGTTTGATATGGAAATTGACCATGGCAGCTCTTTTGTGTTGTGTAGTAGGTGGATCTTCGCTCCTCGTTATCCATCATACAGGAGTTGTTGTCCTTGAACATCTTCTGCTTCAGCCTCCATGTGCTCTACCTGTTTATGGATGGAAATATCCTGTAATGTAATTTTCTTCTTTTTATACCATAGCTTCAGGAATTTCTTCTGCACATTAAATGATAGTACCCACGGATTCCATCCAAGGATATCCTAAAACAACATCCATATTATCCATCTCTGAGGCATAAAAATCACCATGCAACACATATTTATCAATAGAAATCTTCAAATCCTTGTACACTTGAACATCCTCATTATCAACCTGTGTATGTTCAATTTGTTTTGCTGGGACTTGCAATTTCTTTGCCAAGTTGACATTTATAAGATTTTGTTTGCAACTCGGATTGATAGACACAATGATTTTCTCCTTCTGAATCAATCCATGAACCTGCAATACCAAGATACCAACCAAAAATAACCCTTTTGGTTCCTTGGTTTCCTTCTTTCCTGTAAAAATAACAGCTTTGCTAGGCTGTGTGTGCTTATCCACAAGATTTGATTTACGGTCAAAGCACTCTATAAGAGCTTTGGCAAATTGGGCCCAACTCGCAAAAGGTGCATTGCGACGCTGATGCCATAACGCCCATTGCCATCGTTCACTGTCCAAGTACCGGGTCCCCTCCCTAAGCTTAGTCCAATCATCTAGGATATGATTCAATCTGAAATACTGCTCCATTTGTGCTAGCCATTTTGACGTGTGAGAACCGTCAAATTTATACAACTCCCTCGAATTCTGATCTAGGCCCTCCATTACAAAAATATTGGTGAAAAATTGAAATGGTCACAGATCCGTCAATATTGCTCAGAATCTCTATTATAACCTGTTTTTAGAAATGGAACAACCACTCTGCATCTGCCCATGTGGTAGAAATCTTGATCCAGGCACTTGAAATTTTAGATCTGCGCTGCTACTCTCCCGCCGTCACCCAACATTTCTGCAAAAAGAGCTGATTTTAATTCAGCGATATCTCCCTCATCCGGACTCCGATTCGACTGATTTTTTTTTTGAAATCATGTGTTTTTTCACAAAGATTCCAGATCTACAATTAGATCTTTCAGATCTTGCACCAGGACATCTAGATCTGCGCCGCAAATTCGCTGCCCCGAAAAATTGTCTCCAACCCTACTGATTTTTTGATCAGCGATATCTTCTTCATCCGGACTCCGATTTGACCGATTTTTTTTTTGAAATCGGCTATTTTTTCACAAGGAATACAGATCTGCAATTAGATTCTGCAGATCTTGCACCAAAATATACAGATCTGATCTGCAAACTCGCCGCCCTTGAAATCCTGCAAAAAGTAAAAAAAAAAAAAAAAAAATTCCACTTTTGTGTCCAAAAAAGTGCTCTGATACCACTTGTTGTAGCTCTAATACCACTTGTTGTAGATTTAAACCGAAAATATATGTTAACATAAATAACCCAATAAATAACAAGATCATAATAGATAGAAATGCTTCTTTATTATATCGAAACCCTTCTGCTCTGATACCACTTATAGCTCTGATACCACTTGTTGTAGATCTAACCCAAGAATATTATAGATCTGATATGAAAATATAAGACAATGCAAATAAACCCAGAAATAGATAGAAATGAATCTTTATTGATCAAACCCTTAAGGTAGGGCACACCATACATTCACTCCTTAAGGAAGGAGAATACTCCACAAGCCATATGCTTGTTCATACAAGACTATTTCTCTTCATCTTCATATCCCTCCATGTGGAGTCTCTAGCCTCTATATAGGGCTCATACATACAATACCATGCATCAATACCATGGTTTACTCATACCATCAACTAATACCATGGGCCCATTACATTATTATTAACTACTTGTGGTCCCTTACATGACATGGGTTAACCACCTTATTTATTACTATGGCCCATCCCATTATTACATTATTACCTTGGGTACCTCCCTCGGTACCCCATATTACCCCCCCTAGGTATATAACACACCCCCGGGATACAATGTTGGTAGATAATGATAGTTGCTAGGTTTATAGACGCTGGAACACATCTCTAGCCTAGACCTCTAAATGTTTTCTTTAAGTTCCAAATGCTCCTTAGGTTAATTCAGTAAATTTTAATGTTTTTCTTGAATTATGTCTCAATTTTGGGCTCAAACGATGTCACCTAAATCCTAGTATGCAACTATATGAGAAAAAGTGAACCTTTCATTTCAATGAATGCTATACTAGTAAGGGAATAGAGTTTAATCAATCAATTCAACAAACAAGAGAATGAATTAAAAAACATGCGTCCACTAACTTTCACTTCTGTCTTCCAAATGCAATGCCAAAAGTAAAAATGATTTTCACTTTTCACTATCCTAAACGCAATTTTTTCAAAAGAAAAATGATCTTACTTTACAAAAATGCACATATATAAATTATGCTTTTCTTTTTGTTTTGAATGATTCGATGCACCCAATATAGTTTTTAGCTTTCAATCACTAAAAAATGTGATCTATTTTCAATGATGAATCTCAAAAAATAACTTTTCAATGCAGTTAATATAATGCATTTTCACGAAAAGTAAATTTCGAAAGACAAGCTAAAACAAATGCAAAACGATGTTTTCAATGATTTCCACAGAAGACAATACTCAATCAATCAACACAACCAACATCTCAATGACACCAACAAGAAGCAAGTGATGACCAAATGACTAAAAACCCTAGAACTCAATCATATTTCACTTCAAAGCCATTGAGAAAAATTTTGCAAATTAATCAAGGCAATCAATCAAAAACACTGACAAATCCAAGCATACATGATGGGAAAAGACCTCAGGGGCCAAGACACACTGGATTCTAAGGCAGAAACCCTAAAAATTCTCACATTCAAGGATCAATGCTACTTTATATAGAAAAACCTGTGCTGACGGGATGATCAACGCTACTTTTCATAGCAAAACCCGTGTTGGTCGGGGTCATTAGCACTAATTTATATAACAAAAACCGTGTTGATTTTCACCGCGAGAAAACAATGGAAAACAGGGTTTTCAGTGTGACTATACAGGTAAAAACTAGTGCTTCCAGCGCGAATGTCACTGATAAAACTTGCGCTAAGCTGGGAATATGGGAAAAATAAAAAGATTCTAAAAAAAAATCTAGACTTAGCACAAGACAGTAATCAGTGATTGTACAGACCTATACTGACTCACACAAGCCAAGAAAATGACGGTTGGTCAAACTAATCAAAGGATCAGATTGAAGAAATGGATGGAAAGGTTATAGCTTCCCTAGTGGATTCGCCATTTTTTTGTGTAGGTAAATCATCTCTGCGGACAGAGACGATCCCTCTAGCCCAATGAGTGGGTCTAGCAACAAATGAGACAATCTACAAGACAATTCCTAGAATATAATCGAAATAAGAGAAGAGGAAGGAGACCTACCTTGCTCTAATGCTATAATGCACTCATTTGTTGAAGATCTTGATCACTTTCTCCTCGGGCTTAGTCCTTGCTGCTCATAGCGTTTGAGTACCTGCACAAAAGACCAAAAACACAACAAAGCATAAAAGTGCAACTAACATAATTCACATGTAATCCACTTAACATATCAAGGAGCATTAAGATAAATGAAGCATCAATACAAACATTTATGGAAAGTGAACCAACAATTGTATATATTAAAAAACAAAAGAGGAAGCTTACAACCCAGGCCTTGATGTTGGAAGCCTTGCTTGAGTGAATGTCCAAGTCCAAGCTCAAGCTCTCCAAGCACTCCTTCTACAAGCCAAAATGAATAGCATGTAAGCACTATCTCAGCATAAGGGTGAAAATAATCAGAGACCAACCATATGGGAATGGAGGGGGATGAATTTATAGGCAGGGAGAGGGAGTTAGGATCTCACCAAAGATAGAGGAAGGTCCACATCTCAAGGAGGAAGCTCATAAGGATAAGACCAAAGGGAAATATTGAGAGAATTCGACCACATCCACAACGAACAACATCCAACTTGCCATTATGGAAGCCTCTAGATCACAAAGCTTCACCTCCAATTTGGGAAAACTTGCCTTAAAGGGTTCATCACGAGTATCCAAGCAAAAGCTGTGCTAGTAGCGCAAGCCTCCTATAATGCAACCTGCCATCAACACGAGAGGGCAGTGTCATAGTCGCATTGATCCATAAATTAGGGTTTTGAGCTTATCTTTCTCAGGAAAGGCTCAAGGCAATTTTTCAATAGTTCTTCAGGGAGGATTTGGTTTTGCATATCAAGATGGGTACATTGCATAGTTGTCAATGTTTTGGCACTCCGGGGTATGACACAGGGAAGTGCAAGAGGTGTGACAAAATATTGTGTAACAGGGCTAGTAACTCAACCCAAGTTGTTACAAGGCTTCCAAAGCATTTGTCCAACAAAGGCTTCCAGGAACTATTAACTCAACCCACAACTAAAGGAACATGAGAACCAACCAGAAAACAAAAGGAAAGACACCCACAACACCATGATTATCCAGGAAATGGAAAGACTAGGTGAATCCACCATCAATCCAGGCAATCCTCCATGCCAATGACAAATCATAACCAAGAAACCACATGCATGTGCGATGCATGCAAAAACTAGCAAGGAAATCATACATGTAACTCGGTACCTACAAGCAAAACCCATTGTAGTTGATGATATCGATGTCCTCTTGCGCTTTCCTGCTCTTCCTTTACCTTCTTGCTCCAAAAATACAAGTATACCACACTCCTCCAAGAGTGCTCCAAGAAAACTCTATGTGTCCAAGAGTATAAGAGAGAGAGTAGAATAGAGAGCTCAAAGCTAAAACTGACAAAAGCCACAAACTGATCCTCATAAGCCTTTTTATTAATGAGGCCTCTATTTTCTTCACTTTTCCATTATTTTCCTTCATTTTCCTCCTCACATGCAACCCGTGACCTTTCACCTCCCTTTTTTTCCTAATTTCCATTATTTTTATAAATAAAATGCTAATTAATGCCACTTTTCCTTTCCAAAGCCTTTGTCATTGCCTTTGCCAATTTCCGTAGCCATTAATTAATCACAAGTGATCCCCATCACTATGTTTTTTTCCCAACATTCAACGTGGAATAAGTGTTCCATTACCATGGTTATTATTTTGCCTTTACTAACTTTATTACACAGATTTTTGACAAGGGTTGTTACATTTTGCTTGTAGGTTTTTTGCAAGTTTGGAAAGTGTAAGACAACAACACAATTGTCCTCTTTCGACCACTTATCAAAGGGTAAATCAAGGAATTCATCTATTATAATGTAAGGGCATAGGTTATTCACCCCTTTGTTGTTATTTAAACAAAATAGTTTAAGTTTTGAGTGAACATTTACTTGTTGGTCTACATTTTTTCGACAGTATATTTTCATTTTTTAGATCAATAAAATAATTAATTAACTCCTACCTCCACCATAGACATTTAGGCAATAGTCTATTTACCTTTAGTGAAATTGCGTATGTTTAGATTAGGGAAGCCTCCCTTGGATTTTATAGGAGTTGACCTAACGAGCGGAGATTCATGTCGAGGTGAAAATATGCGCTTATCCTACGTGGTACCAACTTAGCACCTTGAAGGACCTTGTAAAGACTACTAATTTGGGTTGCAACAATGCCAAAAATGTTACCTCATAAACTAGTACCTTTAGATTAAAGTCCAAAAAATGGGTAGTAGCCCATGGGAACTGTTGTTGCGCAAAGTGTCTAGGCACCACGACAACGCTCAGAGTAAGGGCTGTCACTCTTAATCCTTACTCACTATGTTTAGACTCTCTCCTAGGCAAGTCAAGGGGGGTAGTCCCTGAGGTAAATGGATGAGGATAGCCTGTGAAAAACAGACTCTAGGAGATTTTAATGATGGACAACTTGACGAAAGAAAACGAATCTCGATTAATTCAGATGAATAGATTAAATGCTAATGTAACCAAGACACGACCACAAGATATAAATAATTATAGACCAGTGCCTTTAATATTTGAATTAACCATCAACTAAATAAAACAAGTTATCCAGAATGATTTTCAATATGTGACGAATAATGACAATCATGAATAATCAATATAAATGCCCAAAACTATATCACGCAAGATATTCCAGATTTAAAGTGACTATCGTTAATGACCAAGATTTAGAATTAATTAACTTTCTCCAACAATCAATATAACTTAAAACAATTGTTGCACCTCGACCATAGAAAAACATGCATTTAAGATTTAACATTTAACGTTAGAAACACCAAGGAATTTAAAATTAACATTTCAATCGTTCCTTAGGAAATTAATTAAATGCAAGAAATGAAGAAATCAAAATTTCTTCAATGAAAAAGTGAATCGAAGGTTCAATAAATCGAAATTTTAATGGGCCATAAGCCACATTAAAATTTTCAATGTGAAAACGCAAGTCCTTTAATTTATTTCTCTAGCCACCCAAATTAGATTTTTATGATTTTTAATTTTGAAATTTTGAAATTTTTTGAAGGTGTTTAAATGTCTTTTAAATATATTAGATTTTTTAAAGAATTTTAAAGGTTTTATTTTATTTATTTTTATTTTTTTATTTTTTTAATGTTTTAAATTTTTATTGATTTAAAAAAAAAAAATGAAAAAAAAAAAGGTGAAAATGAGGTGAAATAAAAAAATAAACATAAAAAACCAAAGCAAAATCAAATTTCAAAATAAAAAATAAAAAATAAAATCTAAACTATACAAGAGAAAAAATAAAACAAAATAAAATCGAAATTTATCTAAAACCCCAACCTAACCCTAACTTAAATCATAAACCTATATGCTATACAAATAAAGAAAAGAGGACATGATGTTTGTATTTGGGCAGGTTTTGACTGCGGAAAGAGAAAACGTGAGGAGGCCGAGGGAACGATGACAGAAGAATGTGGAGGGTATGGCAGCGAGGAGCACGATGTAAAGGCTGCGGATGGAACAGAAGGAATGGGGCAGCGAGGAGTGCATGAGGAAGAAGGGAGCTGCGGGTTTGAAAGCAATGGTAGCGGACAGGAGGAAAATCGCAGAGAAAGAAAGCTACTTGGACGGAGGGGAGATCGCGTGTTGAAGGAGCTGGGAGGAGTATGGAACTGAAGTGTGGTGCTGAGGGCAGGCTATGTTAGGGAGTAGTTGTGAGCGCTTGCAGGTGGAGCAAAAGCAGCGAGGAAAACATATATGATTGCAGATGAGGAGAGGATGGATGGATCTGAACCAGATAACAACAAAAGAGGATTGCGTGAGGAATGAATGGGACAACGGGAAATGGACAACAGCGGATGGACTGCGGGTTTCCCTTTTTTTATTGCAAGGTTTGAGCTGAACGAAAATGGACAGCGATGACAGACCATGGATGGATGCTACGTGAGGGTTTGAGCATGCGTGAAGAGGCTTGTAGATTGGATGGAGCATATAAGCAGCGTAAATGAGCAGGGACGGAAACGAAAAGAGGACTGTGTGAGGTTGGACAACAGATTAAAGCTACAATGAGCGATGGAGCTGTAGGCTGAAAGTTATGCACAACAGAAGAAGGGTTTCTAAATTTTTTTTCGACATACACAGTAAACCCCAAAACCAGATAGCCAATCAACCTGCAAAATGGTGGCCCATAACTTAATTTTTTTTCCAAAAATCTTAATTAAAATTTTAAATCGCTCTGCTTAAGATTTCTTTGAAACCCTTGTAAAATTTCCAGATTTTAACAAAAAATTAAAACTCTTGGACTGTGAAATCTGGACATGATCCCTGCCAAAATGGTGCTGATGGACCCATGAGATCCAAATCTTACCCCCCAGGGCCTAGATCTGGACTTTGCACAACTTTCAACTTTAGATCTGTAGCTACAGGACGAGAAGAAACAACCAAACGATATATACAATGACCCAAAAAACTAAAACCCCTAAAACCCAAGTTAGAAATTTGAAAATAATTTTATTGATCTATGCTATCAGATCTAGGGAGTGTGAGTCTGACTCCGCTCCTAGATTTGATGATCTGAGGCTCTCAACAGCTAGATCTAATGATTTAGCACATAATTTATTTATTTTATTTATTTATTTTATTTATTTATTTATTTTAAATTTTAGAGGAGGTACTGAGCTCAAAACCCTTCATGCATCACCCATAAAAAAACTTCTTATGATAAGCTCGGGATCAAATTTAAGCTGGGCTCTTCAGAAAACACGGATCGGGAGTTGGCTGGTTCAACTGAGAACTTCCTCGAATGCCCGATGATCTAAAAATCAAGACTTTCTTGCAAAACTCAATTCAACCATCAACATAAAGTGAGAAAATGATAACAAAATTTAGATTTAATAGAGATACCTACTATTATATTCAAAACTTAAATTATCATTCAAACCCTAGTGACTGAGCAAGATACCTGTACTCGAATCACTCTTCAGAAAGCTATCATCAATGGCTAAAAAGAAATCTATGCATGAAAATGACACGTCTTACAGTATTTCCACGAAGAGTAACACCAACTGAAATTAACCCCAACGTCTTTCTTCATTGCTTATAAAAAGATTACAAGAGAGCTTTTTGCTTAGTACACGATCAAAAGATCGGATGAATCTCACTGATAAAATGACCTCCTATTTAAAGATAAATCCTCCAACAACTAGTTCGAGTGATCCTCGTCAAAGCAATCTCGACCTTTGATGAGGATTAAAATTTATTTTAATCTCATCCGTCGAGATTTTAATTTATTGAGGAAATTCGATTTTTTCAATTAAATGAATTTTAATTAATTCAAAAATTAAACTTTTGAATTAATTTCCTCAAAATTTTGACTTTGACTTAACCCCAGGGACCAAAGGCATAAAGTTTAGCAAAACAATCAATTAAATTTAGTCCCTGGACCTCTGAGAATTTAATTTTTTAAAGGACCCACGAATTTTGCATTCGAAATATTTAAATTCACTTAGGACCTAGAATTCATCAAATTTCTGGCTTAGGATTTTAATTAATTTTGGCCAGAAAATTTAATTGATTAACCTATGAGGGGATAAATTATTTTTCTAACTCTCAAGACACTTTACATCACGACTTTTACATTTTTTACATCTCAAGGGGAAAAACCCATTTACAAAAGATCCTCACATACTACCTAGTTCTGCGACACAAATTTAATCTAGCAGATCAAGCAATTTGTAATAAAATAACCTAACCAAATAGTTAGGATTATTCCCAAATCACTTTTACATAGACTCGATCTAGAACACTAGGACTCCCCTAAGATCCCATTGACAAAATCCATTCCGTCTTTGGGGTAAGGTTGAAGGAAAACTCTGCTGACCATCCGAGAATGGATTGGTGAGACAAAAAACCTCCCAGAATGTAGATCGTCACTAGAAAATTAGGTTTACCTAGGCAATTACATACACGACACGGGTCTACTGAGATTATCTACAATTTACACATGCAGAAAGGGTTTACAATATAACATGATAATCAAGCTGATGATGATAGTTGGACGGCACAGACACATCGATCATGTGCTATCCCTTTTGCGAGAAAGGGGTGTACTGCTATGGGTCGTTGACACATAGTGGTCAATAGGAACTAATGGGAGGCCATTTCCACCACACAAACCCTTTTCATGCTTTAGGTTAGCTTTTCTCAAACCAAGAGGGGCTTCCATAAGGGATGATTGTTAAATCTTTACGCAAAAGGATTCAAGGTGAATTGAAGAGTACCTTCAATCAAACAAGTGTTTTAGTGTAGTTTTAAAAGAGAAGTGATCAAAGGATCAAGACTAGTGTCATGTCCATTGGACAAGTGGAGCTAAGACTCAATTATCAAGGGCAATAAAGATATGATTGAAACTGAATGTATACTTCTTCTTTTTCTATTTTTTTGTTGGCTAATCCATGGGGGAATTTAAACCGATAACCCATCACAAGGAGTGCCTTAGTCATGCACCCATTCATTATCAATCCAAATCCTCATGGAATAAAGGGAATATAGACTTAAGAAATGATCTAAAAACCATTTATTTTTCATCCCAAGGGCTATGAAGGTACCTCAAATAGCATGCCACCTAGTCCATTGCATTAAATGGAATGATTGAACCATATTACAAATTATGAATGTATCCTCAAATTGTGTCAAGGTGATGTATCTACTAAAGATGTGGTCAATAATTAATAACGATTGTGGATGCTTCATATTTTTCATTTCCAACCAACGATTAATGATAATCCACCACATAAGGCAAGTGAAGAGAGGGATGACTCCATGAAATGGCTAGTCAACAAGAATGTATGTTCCAAATGCATAAATCAGATGAAGTGTGGACGCATGATTTCATAATCACAAAAATAGGAGGCAAATCCACATATTGGTAATAACCTGGATCTTCATAGCTCCATGCCATATTTACTTTATCACTTATGTCAAATAAGTCATCAAATAAATAAGTGAAGAGGATAGCCCAATTGCATTGCATAATCACTCTACTACTCAATAAAAATGGCTCCCATCTACTGATTAATCCACACAAATAACTAATAAAGATTTCGTGATCACAAGGAATGAGGGGCAACTAAAACAATATTATATTGTCCCTTTCATAATTAATGGTGTAGGGACATGTGCAAGTGAGGGCATTTCCATGTAATTGTTTAGTCTATGCAAAGTTTAAATCACATCCCCCTCAAATGAAATGTGTGATGACTCCCTCAAATATATTGTGTGACAATCCCCTCAATACATAAGGTTTTGGAATTTAACATGAGAAAGCCCCTTTATAATAATATTATAATATATCCTCGCTTAACATATGTGACCCTTTTATGCACACGGGGAAAAACATTATATATGGTGAACTTTATATGAAGGGAAAGGGGCTCATAACACTTAATTCACTATGTTATAACCTAACTAAGATATAATTTGAGATGCTAAGGGGTGGCTTGCATTACGAAACAAAGCATGCTTCCACATATGTGCTTACTATATCATAAAAGTCTTTACTATGAAAAAAAAAGTTGTTTCTTCCAGTAAACTCTTCAATAAACCAAAAGCCATAATAAAATGAGACCTTGCATAAGTGTTAGGTTATGTTAACCATGAATAACATCACCCAATGATATACATAGCATAATAAAACATTTAACACATGTCAATCAAGCAATCAAGTGAAATCGCCAACTCATGACCCCAAAGCTCCATCAACAAAAAAGATCAAACATGAAAAAATAACCAAGTTCCAAGACAATCCACTTCTCATCCAATACTAATAGTATCCAACCTTGAGAGGACTAGAATCATCACACATGAACCAAGTATAACATTTTATAGTCAAAATGAACAAATATACCGATGTAACACCATAATAATGTAAAAAACTCCATAATCATAAAAAAAAAAGAAACAAAAAAAGAAAAAAATAGAAGAAGAAGAAAAAACATCAATCCATTAAACTTAAAAAACATCATTTTCAAATAAAAATTGAAAATACACTCCACAATTCATAAAACGTTTTTAAATATCATATTACAAATCAATCTTTTCATGAAAATCCCAATAATTATCTTCACATCAAATATGAAGCAGTGACAAAAAATAATTTGTATTTCATTTTCCCTCACTCATCTAACAAAATTTTGAATTTCATTTTTTTGCTTGACTGGATCTTTTCATTATATATTATATTACTTTACTAAATAATATAATTAAAAATAAGCTCATCCCAATAATTAGCTTTGCATCAAATATGAAGCATAAAATTTAATTTATATTTCATTTCTCTCATTCATCTAGGTGGGGAGCAGCACGGACATAACAACAGGTTTCGAACACGGGTGCTTGGTAGCATATCCGACCATTACGCATTTGTACATATTGTATATAATGAAAAATTGTGAATTCTAAGCTATATATAACATCTAAATGAGAGACTCGCCCCCTCTTTTAAAAAAAAACAAAATTTTGAATTTCATTTTTTGTTTATCTAGTTCTTTTCATTATATATTATATATTTTACTAAATAATATAATTAAAAAATAAACTTAATAAGCCCAAAGAAAAATTACACTTTTTATTTATAATGAATTCATCTTATAAAAATTTTGAATTTCAATTTTTTGTTTATCTGGTTCTTTTCATTATACACTATATTATTTTACTAAATAATATAATTAAAAATAAACGTAATAAGCTCATGAAAAAATTATACCTTTTATTATAATGAATTTCTCTGGTTATTTTCATTATATACTATATTATTTTACTAAATAATATATAAAAATAAACTTAATAAGCTCATGGAAAACATATACCTTTTATTATAATGAAATCCATTAATTTGACGAAGTGGTACTTGTGTTACGAAAACTCATTTTAAATTTAATTGTGAATTTAATAATCAGTTAATCACCATAAATTTAGTAAATCAAATGAACCTTGTACTTTGATCTTTATATTTATAGTTTCACTTGTCTCTAGTAATACTTCTGTTTCAAAATAATCTTTATTAGAGTTTCACCCGTCTAGTAACATTCTATCTTAAAATGGAAACAAATTGAAAAAATCTAAAAACGCTTGATCACGAGTAAGTTTAAAATAAAAAGTTTGGTACGTTATGAGATAATGTTGAGTGAAACAGGAGCAACTCCCATGGAAACAATTGCTATGGTGCGGTTCATAAGATATTGAAAAAGAATTGAACAAATGGGAGTAGGTAGATGGCCTAATGTTATTTTCAATGAAGGCATGAGTGAAAAAAAGAAAACATGGATGAAACAAAATTACACATGGATGCAAAAATGGAATATCTACCTCAATCCTTGTCCCACAAATAGCAAGGAGCTAAATAATTTTGTTATGGAGGGAAAAGAGTTGGGTAGAAAAAAGAAATACTACATTCAGGCATTCAACAGTAAGTGTGATCTACAACAAAAATAGTTCATTGGAACTAGCATTTCGTGGAGGGCAAAGGTTCTTATTGCTCAATTGTGGAGGGCAAAGGTTCTTATTGCTCAATTAAGGGAAGAAGCTTTGGAAGAACAGGTGTGTATATTTTGCACGTCTAGGTGTGTATATTTTGCACGTCTAGGGCAGTGGAATCCGAAAAACATTTTATTTTGGAATGTGTTGCATTCAAAAACATCAGAGTAAATTATGAAAATATATCACCGTTTGTTTCTTGGCATTGTCTTTTCAACCAAAAATTGTTGGAAAACTGAGCTAGCTCATCATCAATTTAAATAAGAAAATGATTAAATTACAAACAAAAAACAAGAAATTAAATTATTTTTAATTTACTGAACCCTCAGATATCATTTCATTTCATTTTACCAAAATAGCAAAATTTACACTTATTTGTTGGTCGAATTTTGTTTGCCGGGTAAACTCCCAACTTCATCGTACATTGTGTTCCACACAAAACCCAAAGATAGATGCACCTTTTTAACATTGCACAGGTTCAATTCTAGCGAGGATCACATTTTCTCTGACACGTGTCCACAATGATCACGTTAGTTGGTCGAAGTTCGGAGCTGGGAGGATACGGTCATTTTTGAAGTCCCGGCATTGCCACGTGACAGACGCTCCACGCGATCATCCGTGTACCAGGAGTTTCTTCAGTTAAGACAGCTCTGTACCGAATCCAGACATCAACTCACAAAAATTATCAGCAAAAATGGCGAACATTGCCGTTGGATTGCCGAATTTTAGCATGGGACGTGTGTATAAAACTCACCACTTCAAGAGTCCTTCAAAGCGCCTGATTACAGTCCGAGCTAATAAAGGTACGCCTTATTTCTCCATCCTTACTCCCGCCATTTTATCATACGAAAATATTTCTATTTTGGTTGATTGACGGATGTCTGTATGTTGCATTTTTTGTCACCAGTGGACAGACAATTCATTTCCATATTTGATTTCTACTGTTCAGTTCTTCTTCTTCATCTTTTTCCGAGTGGATGAGCTGATGAACTCGAACCCTAACCATGACTAAATCTCAATGCTAATAAATTGTGCACAAACTGTAAATGGGGCAATATGTCATGATCTTATATACATGTATTACTCTGTTAAGTACTTTTGCTGTAAACATTAATTTATGTTTTGAATATTCCATGTTTCTCATCGTCTGGAAGCTTCTTAGGTGTAACGGTATCATCCAAGCAGAAGTCTTGCCTTAGTGAATGACCAAATACGAGGGATTCGTTTGCATTGAGCTACGAAGAGGAAGTGTTTTAGATGGTTTGTTTTCGAGTGAAATATGCCAAACAACCTTCAGAGTGGGTTGATTCAGACAACTATATGATCTGTGGTTAAAAATTAGAAGGCTTTAAATGAACGTCTTTGTTGCTTCGGTGAGGCCTTTAGTTAGTAAAGCTTTAGTGGAATCTTGTGTCATTCTTTTTTGTGACTAGAGGAATCGGCAACTAGGCGGGTTTTATACTTGCGTGACATGGGGTGATTCCCACCGCTATCACTATAGTCTTTGGTTGAGGGTTGGGCAGGTCAAGACCCCAATGGGATTTCGAAATGATGATTTTTACACAAGGAGTGCCTTTATAGTGCACCCATTCACTGACAATTCTACATGCCGTGGGTGGGTCTTGTACCATGTTATATTGATAGTGTATGTGAAGATGTAGGTGGGTAAGACAAGACAAGCAAAGTGGTGGAAAAGGCCTTAAGCCATTCTCTTATTCATTCTATTGATCTCAAGAACTGAATTTATGGTACATCAATATTCTAGATCTAGATCTCACGAACAACTATCCATGGATCATGACAACACCTCATCACAGATAAGGTTTACAACTCAGGGATGTGGTCTCAAACTTTGTGTTGTTGGAAATAATACTGAGAGGGGGAGTGAATCAGTATTATCAAGATAATTATTCCTTTTTCAAAAACAACTGATATACGCTATTTCAGTTTAATGCACTTGCGTATATACGCGATTATGCAGAAGGAAAACCCGCGTATACAAAACAAGCTTTTACTTTACTTAATCTTTCTGATGATGATTGTTAATCTGTGATGCAGAATCAAATCACAGTAACCAGAGACAGTAAAACAGAGCAGAAAGACAGTCACACACAAGAACACAAGATATAAGGTGGAAACCCAATGTGGGTGAAAACCACCTGCTGCAATTCGTCTCTATCTTCTTTTCAATTAGAAAACTTCTTTTACAATATACTGGTGTAGTCCTTTTACCAGTATGCAGGCTGCAACCTGCAGAGAGCTACAACTTTCTCTCGTTCTCCAGCTTCTCCTGGAAGGGAGCTACAACCCCTTTAGCTCTTGCACTAGCCAAGATACTAGTACGTAGGTGCTGGCCTACAGAAGGCTACAACCTTCTCTTTCTTCCAGGGACCACGTTTCATAAATTTTCAGACTGGATCCATGAACATCATTCAATCATCAACCATTCTCCTTTTCACCAATTAGATCTGAATCAAGTAGATACTTCTCTGACAACTGTACCCAAAACACAGTACCAGAAACCACACACCAAAATCTGAACCCAGAACACAACAGTAATAAATAGAAGCAGCTGGATCATAACTCAAAACATATACACTATTTCAATAATGTGCAACATGCGTGCATACGCTTCTGTGTTTGGAACAACCTGCATATACGCTGTTTTCATTCACTGAAACAACGTGTATAAGCGCCTTCGCTTCACTGAACCTGCGTACAGATCTATAAAAGATAATTTGCTCTTTCAGATATTCAAACACTAATTAACCCAGATTATCAGTGTTATAGATCAAGCAAGCGCCACATATAATAGACCAAAATCATACAAAGATACTATCACTCAAGCGTAAAGAATATGACCCATTAATATAACTTATCCTTCTCTTTGCGCTAAGGTTCCTCCTTTATTCAGATCCAGATCTGCACCATAACCCAATTACCAGTATTCCAGATCTACCGCTTTATCAGATATTCAATAATAATTCAGATGATCCTTTGCCACATGATCTCCTTCCTCTTTTATAGTCTTAAGCCTTCCACAATACCACGGTCCAAAACCATAATAAAACAATACCACGTACCCAATACTTGGGATCAACACTTCTGACGAGGTACCATGGTCCAAAGCCATAGGTTCAAGTACCAAGGACTAACTACCACGGACCAAAGGTAAGTCATCCAACATATATGCACTTTTGTCACGTATAACTCGCGTGTATACGCATCTTCGTCTAGATGAACATGCGTATATGTCTTTTTATTCATTCTGAAAGCCTGAACTGAGATCTGTTACCAAAGATAGTTGCCATCAAGGACAACACCTGTGCCATAGCTTCAAATCAGTGCCATAGTGCCAACATTCAGAGCCTAGGGGACATTATTCAAGGCTAAGAGGAAAAATTCAAGCTTTTGGAGAAAATATGACCAAGTTTACATGGTGCTACAAGATTGCTACAAGATGTTATAGGATTGCCATGTGTTGCTATATGATTGGATCTGTGAGGATTCTGAGTGTGGAAAAGGTGATCTAAATGTGGGAAAGGGTAGATGAAGGTATATGAGGGCTCTATGAGGCTTTTTCCAAGCTTAACACCTCTTAGAGGCCCATCATGCACAAAAAAAAAGCACACGGTGTCCTTTAATGACCCAAAAACGTACTTTCGGTGGCACAATTTTGAGTGAACTGTGTGGTGAGGAGGAAAAGGATGATGGTGGTAGGATGGGTATAGGATGACTATGCCAACCCTAAAATACAATAGTAGTACTTTCACACCAGAAAAATAATCCTTTTTGCAACTTGAAAAGAATGCCAAACTAATAACCAAATTACAGCAAAATGAAACTTAAACAAGAAAGGATGAGTTGAACTTTGTGAAACTAAGTAAAAAAAAGGATGAGTTGAATTTTATTTTCATCAAAAGAAAATCTGACTTGTAGGATTCACATTAGTTACATCTACGCAAACTTAAATAAGTATGTGATTTAATCCCTACGTATGCAAAAAACAAAGTATGTAAAAGAGAATTAATCTAAGATTTAACAATTGTAAAGGAGAGTAAACATATGTTTTTGGCTTGCTAATACATCTTCCTCAACCACACTTCCCACAAGATAGGTGGTATATAGACCTGCACCACCAACTTTTATAAGAAAACTTATATCAAGAAAGGAAAGAGATGCTTCTATGAAAGGTAATGCATGGACAAAATACACAAAGAGAGACTAGAGCATCTGGGTTGGGCCCTAACCCAAGGGGACTCAGCCCTCTGAAAAAAATCAGATGAAAGAAAACAATAAGCTTTTCATTGGAATAAAACAGGGTTCAAGTACATCATGTAAAGGAATGGAAATGACAATATTAAGCTCCTAGCTTGTAGTAGCTCATATCTGCACCAAAATTTCAAATCCTATTGAGCCCTTAGGCTTGCTTATTTATACAAAAATGATTGATTGGTAGCCTCCTTGGAAACAATATTGTTTCCCTCCAAAATCTCTAAAAAAGTGGATCTACCCCCCTTAAATCCTCGCAATTCCTTGAGTGCATTGGCTGCTAGTAGATCTTCGAGTTGTAGGTGAGTGATTTTAGGAATCAAGTTGAGTTGTAGGTGAGCAAATGTAAGGGAAATGCCTCCTACAAAAACACTATTTTCCTGCACATTAATCACATTATGCCACAAAGTATGACAAATAACCTTTAGTGTCCTTATTAAGAACATTATAGGAAAACATATGTTAACACATGCAAGAAAAGAGGAAATTATAGGTTGGAGGATGGAAAAATGGGCCTTATGATATACTTATAAATGGGGCCCATCACCACACCTTGTTGAAGGTGTTTCTCACCCTCTAAGAAACTTACTCACTAAGATGTAGCTCATGCATGAACCTAGTGGCCTATTTGACATCCCAATGAACTTCAGATGGTGAGCCCTCTTGTGGATAAAAGCCTACATTTTCTTCTATTGTTTCCCACTCCCTCTATTCTTCTATTTGATTTCTTCTTACTTGTAAGCCTACTAATAAGGGAGGACTAAGATTTAACCCTATCCATTTGATCTTTAATCTTTGAACAATTCTCATGTAGAGTGGAGTTATTTCTAGGGAATTCCTAAACCTCCTAGGGGAATCGAATTCTCTAATTTGTAGACTGCGGGGTAGAGTATGTCATCTCATTTGGTAGGCCTACAAACTCTTAATCCCTAACAACCTAAAAATGTCTTAAAAATGGAGAATGGATTTATCTTGTTTTTGTAGGTAGTGAGGGGCTTATTGAGAGTTTATATAGATGATCCTATGATTGCCTATGATAGCCTTGGGACTTGTAAACTGTACTATGATATATAGGGGATTGTTTTCTTCCTTGGTAATAACCTGATTTACTTCCTCATACGTTTCTTCTTTATCGACAAGCCAAGAGCTTAGGGCCATTAGTTGTGCATCCTCCAACCTTGAATTGGGGTCCTGTAAGTTCATATTTGTGAGGATCATATTGTGTACATGTAATTAAGCTAATTTGGCCCTATCTTCAATGCTGACCTGTTGGAAAAAATCAATAAAATTTTTATAGTCCCAAAATGGGAGAGAGCCATATTATGCCAAGGTTTTGATTTGAAATTATAGCCATTGTTATTTGAGGAATATTTCATATAATTTGGATGGTTATCTACACAGGATGGCCTCCATGGCCAAGTTTTCCATGGTGGCAACTTGCAATTCCTTCTCCTGTAGCTTCTCTCTTAACCTGTGATTTTTTAATTGCAATTAATCCCTCATGATTGAATATTTTAATCTTAAATCAACCATTTCTTCACCCAACTTCTTCATATTTTATTCCATGAGGCCTACATCCTCAAGTTTCTTTGACTTAACAATCTACATCCACCAATAGGTTCAACTTCTCTCCTTTTCTAGTGCAACTAGTATGGGGACTACAATTTTTTCAAGAATTATTCGCCCCTCTTCATAAAAATATTAATAGGATCCAATATCAAGCTATTGATCAGACTCTTTGATTTCTTGTGTTCCTTCTCCCACATCCATAGGTGTTTTTTTTTCTTTCCTGTAGTAGTGTCTCCCTATCCTGTAGCAATTCCGCCCTTTCTTGTAACAATCCTGTTTCTCCCTGTAGCTGGGCATTTTCTACTTGTAATTGCTTGAATATAGATACTATAGTGTTTTTCCTTCTTTGGGATGTCTGAGGTTACTTCCCCTTGGCTTTTAGGGAGGCCACTTCCTCAATTTCCCCCTTGCCTCATCCTAATTCTTCTTCTTGGTGGTTGATATATTCTTCAATTGTGATTGGGATTGCTGAAGGGGACCAAGGCTTCCCTTGTTTGATCCTAGTGCAACTCCTTCTTTTCAAATATAAGGGGAATTTATTGGACTACCTCCTTTTAGTTTTGATAGGTGTGTTAATGGATTCCAAGGTGACAACCTCCTCTTGTTTTGTATTCCCTTTTGAGAGGCTTATTTGTTTCTCTTGTTTTTATTTATTTATTTTGAGGCCTAGAGGGCTCCCCAAGGGTCTCTTTTGCTGCCTACGATTCCCCTTCCTCTTCCTCTTCTCTTGTATTTTCTTTAGTTTCTTCTTTCTTCTCTTCAACCACTTCTTCCTTTTCTTCGACTTCTTATTCCTTTTCAACTTCTTCTTTAGAGAAACTATATTTGGTGGTCTCCTCATGTTATAACAAAGGTTGGGTTTGAGTCTCAATCAAGGCCTCCCTATCCATATCCAAAACATATGTTCATAACACAGGGTTTTTGAGGTGATTCAAGTAATTCACAAAAATGAGCCTGATGAGCCCATGACGACCAATGTACTGGTGCTTTCCTTCTCTCACCCTTTGGCTCACTTCTATCATAGAATAAAGGAGAAAGCGGGGAATAATGAGCCTACTTGGGATAGGAAGTTATTTTTTGAACCTCATCTTATAGAGTAGCCTAAACTAATAGGAATAAGAAACACTTAACCTTCCCTCACAAGATATTTATTTTAGGATGTGATAAGCCACTTCATCCCATGGGTAAGGAAGGCTCTCCCTTCTAACTCCACTCTGATCTTCAACTAACTTTTCTTTAGGGAGGAAGAAATTATTCTTAGCTGTAATGATTTCTATCCTATCCTCCTTCCCCCACCTAAATCCTAGTGGTATTATGGTCACTCTACTAATGATTTATACATTCAAATGGACAGAAAGTACTCTTACAATAGTGGTGGCACTATCTTCCCCTTGAGAGTTAAGGGCCATGGAAAATTCATGGGTTATTTCATCGGCATATCCCTTTATCAAAGATACTCATTCATTGATGGGTTATGAAGATGTCTCTATTAGGATGATGTTGGTGTATTCTTTTAGAGTATGTGGGCTCCCTTCTATTGAAAACCCCTCCCATGTTCTCTATTATTGCTTCCTCAAAGTTTCCTAAAGAATTTTCTGTCAATTGTTGATTTTTGAGTAGCCTAGGGTTTCAATACAGAGGTGAGAGGGCAGTGTTATTATTTTGAATAGAGAGAGGAAAATTACATTCCAAATTCGAGGAAAATTAATTCATCTACTACCTTTCTTCCCTCACATGGAAAAAAAGTCTTTGAAAAAAAGAAATTCAAATTTTTTATAAGGGTTTGCTACAGGATGTCTACTCAGGCATAAATTGACCAAATTATCTTGCGTGGGAGGTGAGGAAAATGCACTACTTACCCCTCCTTAGGAGACTCCTTCATGGTTGTGGGGTTTTGGAGAAAACTTCACACCAATTCAAACCCTTTTCCACCTCTTGATCGATCCTATAACAATTTTTTGCAATCCTATAGCAACAAACTACAATCTTGTAGCAATAGACTGCAATCCTGTAGCATCTGCTTCTGATCTTGTAGCACATGATGTTTGACTCTGTGGCTTCTTTGTAGAAAGATAGGGGACCCCTAGTCATAATTATATCAAATCTCGAGGTCTTAATGGACCTCACTTACCATTTTAGGAATGAAATTCTCGGTACAAATGAGATTCAACCTTGTCCTTTTATTCCTCTTATGGTAATGGGCTTAACACACTATGTGATCTGGGCCCCACATGCCACCTACACATTCCCATTATAGACCCATTGGCACCACTACTCATAATTATTACCCTCATTTTTTGTCATTTGAATCCATGTTGCATGGGCGAGGGAGTTAACTTCACTTTAATTATTCGAGGGTGGCCAAGACAGTTGGTCACCTCCAACCTATAAAAAAAGTCGTTCCTCATACATATAAAACATTTTTGAGCTACCATGCACTTAAAGGAATAGGTGAGGAGTGTCATACTTATGCCTACCTGATGATATATGGATGTTTCAAGATAGTGGTTGATCTGCTAGTCTTTGGAGGTGCCATTTTCCATGCTAGTTGTTTCATGCTCTGGCCCTACTTTTGGAAAAAATATTCTTGTAGCTATTTGTTGCTAGGTGTCTGATTGAGCAAATTCTATTGATGCATGTTCTTCAAATGGTGGATTGATATGCTATTGTTGGATATGAACAATGACCCTGTAGTAGTTCCTCAAGAGTTGTGTGACTTCCCAATATCACAAAGATGGTCCTTGAATGCTTCAGGATGGCTAAATCTTCATCCTGGTGCTGTCAAGTGTTTCCAACTATGGTTTTGTAGGGTTTGTGTAGGATGCTACAAGGTTGGATTCTTTCCTGTAGTAGTCACATGTACCCCTCCAAGATCACAATAACCTTCATGAAATGCATTAAAAAGATCTACTAATTTAGGGTGAGCTCATGGATAGGGGCTAGAAACTTTGGTGGTTGTGAAAACTATGGAAGAAGGGGTGAAAATAGTTTTTTCCTTTTCCTTTATGGACAAAGATGAATTTTTGGATGGAGAAGTGGCTAAATAGTGTGGAGGATGGATGATGGTGGCATGGTGGAATTATTTTTTCATGGCCCCACAGAAAACATAAAATCTGAACCCTCTCTCTATGTCAATCACAATCTTGTAGCAATTTTGGTCAATCCTATAGCAGTTTAGGACAATCTTGTAGCACTTTAGGACTGAGGAAGAATTGAGTGAGATAGGTTTCCTGATGATGGAGGAATTTTGGGAGATGGATGTAATTATGAAGGAAATACAGATAACTATCTTGGGAGGTGGATGTTGGAAATAATACTGAGAGGGGGGGTGAATCAGTATTATTACATTAATAAAACTTTTTCATTTCCATAACCAGATTCATATATGCTACTTCCACAACTTCTTATGATTAAGTTAATTGATCTTCAATGAGTGTATTAGAACATTATCAACCATATTATCAGTTAACATAGAATAGATCATCACACATAAGGCACACACATGAACACCATGATATAAGGTGGAAACCCAATGCGGGAGAAAACCACCTGCTGCAAGTCATCTCAATCTTCTTCTTAATAAGAAAATCCTTTTACAATATTTTGTACTGGTGCAGCTTTATACCAGTACGGGAGCTACAACCCCCTTTGCTCTTGTACTAGCCGATCCATTTACTAGTACGCAGGCTACTACCTGCTACAATGCTCCAAAGATTTCCTTTAGCTCTTATACTAGCTTAGATACTAGTACGTAGGTGCTGACCTACAACCTTCTCTCCTCCAGGTACCACGTTTCATCAATTTTCATACTGGATACACTGAAGCACAACACATAATCTGAAAGGGCCA
>APFE031613674.1:0-16289 GCA_000404065.3 Pinus taeda
GTGAGAATCCTGTCTTAGAGTTGGCTCAAGGTTATTGTCCTTGCTCTCCAAGAAGTACCTGTTCAACATTGTCAAAGTCCTCATCCGTAGATGGATTAGTGAGAAATGGGGGGGTTTTAAAATAAAAACAGAATTTAAATTAACTAGGTGTGAAAATAAAATGCTTTAAACTTTGAACTCCTTTATGAACCTGTTGTCACTAAGTTCCACAAATTAGTCCATAAAAGCAAATGCATGAAATAATTACTAAATCCTTCTAGTTGCACTTCCCTGGCAACAACGCCAAAATGTTGGGTCTAAAATGCATATGCAAATTAGAGCTTAATTTAATGTCAACCTGGGAAGGTAAACTTAGAAGTGCTTATCTAAAATATATAGATCTAGAAAGATTCCTAATTTGTCCAAGATCTTAAAGTCCCCTTACAAGAACATATTCATTAAGATCTCTTTCAATAACTAATCAAACTTATATCTAACAATTGTTTGAGATCTATGATTCTCTTACAAGAATATATTCTATAAGATCTCTTCCAACATTAGAACATCTAATAAAAAATTAAAAGCTGAAATGAAACAAACCTAGATCTAATAATTGTATGAGATCTTACGGTTCTCTTACAAGAACACTTTCAAATAAGATTCTTCCAATATTAGAACATTTAACAAAACTTGAAAGCTGAAATCAAACAAAAACATAAAATAAATTATACCTAAAATAAGTAAATAATCATGCACGTGAGGCCATGGGGGCCCTCCATAACTCCACAAGCACAACACTTCAATGGAGACTCAAATCTAGAAGCAAAATTGAAGTATGATCCTTTATTTCAAAATCTCCATTACAAACCAACTCTAAGATTACAAATGGAACTCTAAGATTACAAATGAAGATTCTCATATTACAAATGGAGGAGATTGTACTCCTATTTATACAATGGGATGAGTAACAAACTCATAATGATCACCCATTAATCTCTCTTTAGTTCCATAAATCTCTCAACCATCTAGACACATAACCCCCTTTGTCCTTGATTTTCTCCATGAGATCATGATCTTCTCCATGAGGCTTATTTTATCAAATCCCTTTGTCCTTGATTTTCTCCATGAGGCTTATCTTATCAAATTCAAATGTGATCATTCAAGGCCACATAAAGGTATTTTGGAAGCTTCCTTGGAACCTACACATGTCACAAAAACAATCCACTTTCCATATATGAAGTAAAATATATTATTTTCTAATATTTAATCAAGAATTTCTCTGAAAAATGCTTAAAAATAAATAATATTTGGAAGATATAAATGAGACCCATTAATGGTGAACAATAGGGAAAATTAAGTGACATGGTGGTGAATAATGAGTGATATAATGGAAGCATAGGTGAAAAATGTATGGTAATGAGTGATATTGTATGACATTTTGAAGTTCAAACAACCCTTTTTCTGAATCTCATGATGACCGTCTTCAAACTGATGAGCCTTAAGAGACTAGGACTGATTTTAGACCTTCTGTACATATTCCTATACCTTGTAAAATTCCAGATAGATACAAGCCTCTGATTTTACCTCCTCTACTCCATGCTTTCCTTGAAAATCATTACCTATATCTACCAAGATTTGGTGGTGAATGTGACAACATCATTGCTGAGAGACATGTACTGAATTTTGAGTCTTTTCTCGACCTTTTTGAAGTTGATGAAGAGGATGTCAGTATCAGGATTTTTGTTCTTTCTTTGCAAGGAAAAGTCAAGAGTTGGTTCAAAACCCTACCTGATGTGAGCATCTCAGATTTCTAGTAGTTCATCAAAATTTTCCTCGACAAGTGGGTGGTCAAACAAAACCCTTTCTTGATTATAGAAGCATATAACCATTTGAAAAGACTACCAGGGGAGACAATACAACAGTTTTCTCCCAGGTTTAACCAAGTCTATTTTTTGATGCCCTTTAATATAAGACCTCCTCCTGGATCCACTCTCTTGCACTACTCGGAAGCCTTTGATCCAGAAATGGAGTTTCAGCTGAGGGAAAGGAACCTGGAAACACTTGAAGAGATGCAAAACAGTGCAGTATATGGAGAGGCTAATCTGCTGACCAGAAGGGCAAAGTGGAAGGAAGAAGAGATGAAGAACATAGATCTAGAGGAATCGACATCTTTAGAGGTAAAGCTCGACATTTTGGTAAGTGAAATGGAAGAGATGATGCAAAATATCACCACAAGGAATGAGTATGAAGTTCAAGACCATCGCTCACTAATTGAAGAAAAACAAGTGGCTGATCCAAAACATTTTCTTTCTTATCCCAGTTGTCCTAGATCTGATAATGATTTTTTTATAGATCATCTTGGAGAAGAGAGATCTCATGATTTGACATGTATGCTTGATGATGTGTTTTATGCTGATGATTTGCCTAAGTTTGATTCGTATGATGATGGTTATGTTCTCCAAACAAAATCTAGTCTTGTAGACAAATCAACAGCTAGTTTGTGGAAGGAGGAAGTTTACTTTCAGCAGCTCAAATACAGTGATCAACCGTTGCATATCAGCTATGGAAGTGAGGAGGAAAGTGTAGAAAATTTTGAAGTAAGTGAAGGATCTTTACCTTTTTGTTTTACTTCGTTTCAGAACATCAGATACAACTTTCGTGCAATCAGAAATCAATCGTCGATAAGTTTCGATCTTGAACATCTAGAGGGAAATGAAATCCTTGTTCAAGACTTCTCATATCTAGATTTGCAACCCCCGAATTCCATTGAATGTCAGGTTGCAGATGGAGACTTGGAAGCTAGAACATATGATCAAATGATGCAAGATGATTCTGTACCATTATGTTTTGAATCATTACAGTTTTTGAAGGGAATTTTGCATAGCATATATTCTAATGAGTAGCCTGTAGAAAATCATGTAATCTCATTGGAACCAATAGAAAATGTGTTGCAACAACCTTTTCAAGTTTTTCATGATCCAATAGCTGATGTGTTGGATGATGTCTATAGTCAAAGTCCTTCTCCATTAGCTAACTTTGAGCTTGAAAAAAGTATTGATACAAACTTGATTCAGATGCTTGTTTCTTTGTTATTTTCAGTAGGATTCTCATCACAAAGCTCAGATAAAATTTTGCTTTCATGGTATCAGGAGAAGCAAAGTAATCCATTGAATGAGCTAAGTCCTAGTGCACAAGAATTTCAAGATCCTCATGCAGTCTTTTTGGAGTCAGATAGAACATCCATATTATTCAATCTGGGAAAATTTGGATCTGTTTACATGTTTTCAAGGGAGTTGCATTTCAGTAGTTGTCTCTTCTTTCTCAAAAACAAGCACTTGCGGATAATTCAAACAACAACTAGAATGCTTACTTGGTTGCATTGGTTGTTTTATTTCACCTGATCATGTGATGAATGGAACAATTAGATTAGGTTTTATTAAATAAGCTCCATTTTGAGTATCTTTTCAAGTTTGTCAGTTATCTTTTAGTATTGAGTCAGTTTTTGGTTGAGTAAAAGTCAGTTTGTGTCTTTGAGTCATCAGTATTCAGTCATGTATTTCACATTGAGTTTTTTTGACTCCATGCCCAATGGATAAGGCTACTTGGTCTATGGTATTCTTGGCACCTCTAGGGAGCTACCATCCCCAATGGAGCAAATGTTAGACTCATTATTTGCATACTGCAACCAATGATCAAATATGCTCTTATAAAGTGGTCTTAGGGTGTCAAAGTCAATTTTTTTTCATTTCAGTGGGTCTTCAAATAAAAATTTGGTCACTGGGTATTAGGTCTAGGATTTGTTTTCACTCCTTCCAAAGTCTTTCAAGCATTGGTTCATGTCACCATTCGGCTGAGTGTACCATCATTCAAAGATTTGTCATCATTATTTCAAGATCCAAAGGTTCATTTTACACCTTGTTTGTGCTTCAGTTGTTCTTAGGTAAGGCTCATTTCCCTCTCCTAGGGTTTTGAAGGTAATTTTTCTTGGATGGTAAACTAATCAACAAAACTTGTATTGTGATGCTTATACACCTTCACCTATCTTGAATACACCTTCCTAAACACTTCTCATCACTGATATCCCTCAAATTCATCATTTTCCCACAAACCCTAGCCTATTGCCAAAATTTGACACTTTTCTAGGTTAGGCCTGTGTTTTTCCCTTTTGGACCCCTTCCCCTCACTAAATCTTTGAAATTCCACTTTCCCATGCTTCCTAACATTCCTCCCTACTTCCAAAATTTTTCTCAAGAAATTAGTAGCCCCTCATCCCCTTCAGTTCCCTTCATTTCTACAAATCCCCTGTTCCACACATTGGGATAGGTTTCATTAAAATGTTGTTTATGAGAAAGAAAAGATGAGTTTCACAAAAGTGAGAGAGGTTTTTTTCCATAATAGACACAAGAAGAAAAACCATTTTAGTGTTTACACAAGTCTCATGGTTTGGGAGAAATGTCCAAAACATTATTTACCTAAGGAGAGTTGTTGCACTTCTAGAGTGACTTTGGGAAAATCAATATTTATCCTATCTATAGTGACCAAATGACCTTATTGATGAGTAAATTGATAAATAGACACCGAAAGATTTCCAATGAGCTATCATGAGCTCAATCTGGAGTTGAGGAAGACCTTCAAAAGTTGACTGCAACATCACTCTGCATTTTGGCAGCTTCATTCTGCACATTTTGACCAGTCTTGGGAGATTGAGCTTTTGATAGGGAAAATGAACTCCAAAGTGAAAAATTAAAGATG
Source organism: Pinus taeda (assembly GCA_000404065.3). Lineage (NCBI taxonomy): Eukaryota > Viridiplantae > Streptophyta > Pinopsida > Pinales > Pinaceae > Pinus > Pinus taeda. The sequence continues at coordinate 4,732 of APFE031613674.1, forward strand.
TTAGGGAAATTACACTCGACAAGATTTCCAACGAGCTATCCCATGCCTAATTTGGACACCGTTAAGGTAGTCAAATGTTGTCTTGAAGTGGCACTGGGCACTCGCTTCAGGTGTTGCGCGTTTACCCAGCGCTGCGCAGTCCCTTCACGCACTGCACACTTCCTCTGGGCGCTGCTCATTTGGCCAGTTTTTCCCATATTCATTCTTCAACATTCCTAATACCTCATCAACCTTAAAGAAAGAGTGTTTAGATGATGGCTTACATTGCCCAAAAGAGATAATACAAAGATCAAATGAAAAGATTATTTCACCATTCCCTCATAAACATCATAGTTCTTTATCACCTTAAAGAACTTAACGTTTCATGGAGTACATTTATAGCTAACTCCATTTTCACTCAGGTTTCCACTCAAAATTTTCAAGAAATTCCATCATCATCTCATCCACCAACCTCCATTCCTCCATCTCACCCCATGCACTATTCATCCTCCTCTGAAGAGTTAGTCCCACCATCACCCCCATTATCACCATTCCATGGACCTATTATTTCATCTGACGGGAAAGAGGACAGTGACAAAGAACAAAGTGATAAGGGTCAAAGCAGCAAGCCCAAAGGGACTAATTTAGGTACTATGGTTCACACCTATCAGGGAGGAAATAGGCAAGTGTTTGCCCCACAGATTGTGGGAGGGCCTTGCTCTCTTCATATATCAAGCAGGTATAGAAAGGAAAGGAAAAAATGGTCGAAATAGAAATGCAAAAACAGGAAAAAGACCCCCATGAAACTGAGCAAGATTTTGACTTAGTGGACTTAGATGAAGAAGATGAAGATGAAAACACCAAAATTATCCTCAAAGAGCAAGAAGCATTGATAGGTGAGTTGCAGGTGAATCTACGAAGAGAAAAATATATCATATCTTATTATGAACAGGAAAATAGGAAAATGGAGACCAAGCCTGAGCTTATGGAAGTTCAGCTCATCAAAGCTAAAAGGGAAGCTTAAAAGATTAAAGTCCAATTTGAGGAAGCCTATGGTGACTATGGTGAGCCCATGGAGGAAAACATGCCCAGGAGGAGGCCCAGGACTAGAGGCCTAAAGCGAGCTTTGGAGCTTGAAAGAGAAAAATAAGCTCAACTTGCCAACCAACTCACCTTAAATGATCAATTTGGAATAATGATGAATGAGAACTGGGAATATTTGCTTGAGAGGGATAACAATCATCTTGAGGGCCTGTTAGATATGGCTAATAGAGATACAGAGGTTCAAAAAAGAATGGGAAAATACTATGCCATGAGAAACAAAATTGCTAGACCCAAGCTCAAAAGGGTTCATGCAAAAATTGAGGCCTTAACTCATCAAAAGGAGAAGGACAAGCTTGACCTATTGGTGGAGGCTTCTCTCCATGTTTAGTCATCTTTAGCATCAGCTATGTCAACCATTTTTGAAGACCTTGAACTCATTTTTGCTTTTGGCATTTCCTGTTTTTTCCGGGCAATTTTTGTATCAGTCCCTTGGTCAAACGCGTAGCGCCTAGGGATCTGGACACTTTTTTGGGGCATGTTTTGGAGGAATAGCCACCACCATTAGATTCAGAAGACCATTTACACTCAAGAAAACCATGTTTCCATATTTGAAAGTCAAAACGACTAGGTGGAAAACGCAAAAAACCACCTAAAAATATGTCTCTGCCCATTTTCTGAGCCAAGCACTGCGCGTTTGAGCAGTCTTGGGAGATTGCTATTTCGGGGGGGCACATCAGGCTAAATTTTGGAACTAGGGCCATTTTTGGAAACTAGATAGGATAAGATTTCCAATTAGCTATCCTGAGCTAGATTTGGACACCAGGAAGGCAATCAAAACTCACCCTAGAGATGGTGTTGTGCACTTCCTTCAGGTGCTCCACACTTGACATGCAGCCAAATTTTTCACTGTTTCTCTCAGAAAATACTTTTCACCTATGGGATTTTGAGTTTTCAGTGATGTAATTCATAATGATGATGTAATTAAAGTGTGTTTTTGTTACCTAGGGTAGATACATCAGATGAATGGCCTAAGTGGCATGTAAGGAATTAGTTTGCTTCATATTAGGGATGAGTCAGTTTGACCTCCCTAGTCTTTAGCTATCAGTTCAGTCTTTTGTGCAACTACTCCTCTCATGGATTTGAACCCTAAGGCTAGGATTAGTTGTTTTGAGGCCTATATCATGTAGTTTCTCTGTCATTTTGTTGGTTGGACTCAGTGTGGATGCTCAGAGCTTGATTGTATACCTTTGTAAATAGTTTGGCAGGAAATTAATAAGAATTGCAACTATTTTTATGGGATCCCTGTGGTATGCAGTTCTAGTACAATTTATTCTTCTTTGATTATGTGTTTATATGTTTTATGTATGCCATCAATCATTTCATTACTTCTAGTTGAATGTTTTCAAGTTTGATAGGTAGAATCCCTTGTATCAGTGCTCTGCCTTGGGAAATCGTTCATCATTTCATGTTTTCTGCAGTCCAGGAAGGACCCATGATTATTACATGCCCTTCTTAGCTTCTCAACAGTCTAAAAAATCTCACTCCATCAAGCCTAAAAGTGCTAAAGCTTATGCCTACCTTGCCCCATAGAACACCCTACATTTCTGACCTAATTTCCCAGACCCAAACTATATAGCTCCTCTTGATCCGACAAAACCCCTACAAAATCGAATCAAAACTTTCATGCTACTATACCTAGCCTAAAATCCTTTACCTGATCCAGTCATCTTGATTGCAATCCTTACAAAGAGAGCCTAGTAACGCTAGCTACTTGGCTAAGCTTGGTTTGTGGTTACCTTGGCATTGCCTCCCTTCAGCGTGAGGTCAATCTAGGTGATAACAAACAAAACACACAGACACTATCAAAGACTACCAATCTTGGCATCAATATGTTAATGTTGATCAACATGAGGATGTGGAGCAATTGGACTTATATAGTTGTCTAAGTCAGAATGATGTCTAGTTTGGCTCGTTTAAGCCATTTTTCACATGGGTACATGTGCATTGTAATGTTGAGTCATGTCGAATGTAAGTCAAGTCTCAATAGTGCATGTAACATTCATAGAGTAGGTGAAGAGTCATGAGGGTAGTAGAATGGTCACACAGGGGAATGTCAAGGGTCACCCCACCCTTTGCTATAAATAGTACCTCATAACTCATTGTATAGTATTTTAGTTAGCCAAGCTTCTATTAAGACTATCTTGAAGAAAGCATGGACAATATTGTAACGCGACTTGGCTTCTTCACTGCACGGAGCTAGTACATCTCTTTGGAGGAGCAGGCGGATTTGGCTGTAACGTTTCACTGATGGGGCTAGCAGTTTTACATGGATGTATTGTATGATTGGAACTTATACTTCTTTATATATTGAGAGGCAACACATTTTCATACATATGTTGTTATTGTAGTTGGACTATTCCAGTTTCCTTAATGATATATGATGTTTAACTTACATATCTGTGTATGAACTGATTCATATGCAATTATAAGAATCTTGTTGCAAATGTGTTGTTGGTTTAAGCATCACTTTGGATTGTTGACTATTCTTCTTTTCAGCTTGTGATGCATCTTCACTCATGTGTTTCCTTCCCAACTGAGTACCGATACAGGGTTTCAAGGGGCGAACTCATATAACCCCCTTTGTGTTAGAACCTTTTATGCATCTTCCTTGACTCATTGTAGTAGTCACACCCTTGCTACTGACAAAGTTATCTTACTTGCCTCTATGCGACATTGCGGTCAAGGCATTACCTTACGACCCACTGCTGGGACTCCTACACCAAACGGTCTGAGGTCTAATTGGGACTTCTTTCCGGGGAGATCCGACATGTTGGCGGGTCCAGCACCGTCAACACTCAAATACTCATTCTTTGATATCTTATATGACCTCTTGTTTTGTTCATAGTATTCTAATTTCTTGCATAATATTTACATTCTATTTCCTTGTGGCCAAAGTTATTACAAGAAAATCTATAGCCATAGAAGATACATTGATACTTGGATGTAGAGGGCCTTTTTGAAGGAATTGGTTTAGTTGAGGAGCTTTGGTCTTCTATTCCTTTCTTGCTCCATAGCAGATATGATTATCTCATTCTTTTATCTCACTTATTTTTCTATTTCCTCTTTATTTGATAAACCTTTTCAGTGCTTTATCATGGCTCTAAGGTCCTTCTTGGCATTTTATTGATCTTGATTTTCCTATGGAATCTTCATGAAAAATAAAAACCTATTTTATTGAGAGAGGATTTTTTACTATTAAGAATACCATGTAATATTTTGGTACTCTTACTAGACTTTAAACATCTATTTAATTGATCATTGGCTTTTTCTATATCATTTCTCAAACAAACAAACTCAACTTCTAGTTTCTCACAATGACATTCTATTTTAGTCAACCAACTAGTCAACACTTCATTTATTCTTCTTGGTTCTTCTAGTTTGGAATTTAGTATAAAAAAATTATTTTCTAGTTTATCAAAATCATGTTTTTTGTCCTCATATTCCTTCAACAATTCTTTTTGTCCTTGGTTTGTCACAATAAGCCTTTAGGTTTCCTCTAAAGCAGTGATGAGTTTTCTTCTGAAATGTATATTTTCTTCATGTCCTCTTCTTCTAAATCATCCGTTTCTAATTTAGTGGACCAAGCCTCCATTGTCATGAGTGGAGATTCCTTTACAATGTTATCAGATGTGTAGCTACCTAGTATCCTCAGAAGAGATACATATTTTTTTTCATGCTCATAAGGTCACTTCTAAACTTGCATATGACCATTTAAAAGAAATATTACCTATTCTCCTACAATTATAATAGAATAGTAGCTTACCTATGTCAAGAATGTCAAACTTCATATTCTTAGGAAGAAGTTTGAAACTCTATAAATAAGAGATGTTGAAACAATATATTAGATAATGATTCAAGCAATGGAAGTGGTAAATCAAATTAAAACTCTTGGAGAGGATGTCCTAGATGAAAAGTTGGTTGAGAAAATTCTCAGAAGCCTCCCACCTTCACTAGTACAAAATGGGTAATTAGTTACTAAAAAATGACTAAAATTTGCATATAAATGACCATTTTTTAGTCGGTGATCAATAATGACTAATTTACAGTATCTTATAACGCGACCAACTTTTAGTCATATTTAGCTTAATCATTAATTGGTTGTCTCAATTTTATCATCTAGTAGTATATTTAATCATAAATTTGGTCATTAATCTAGTCATTGTTTTAGTCATTAATTGTAACAATTAATGACCAAATACACAATAAAATATACTACTACACTATCACTTGAGAAAACCAATTAATGACCAAATAAATATGACCAAAATGTTGATTGCAATATAATATATTATAAATTAGCTACTAATATTCATATATATACAAATTTTAGTCATCATTTGAAACCAATTAATGAGCAAATAAATATGACTAAATTTCGGTCGTGCATTCTTTGTAATTGAGTTGACATATCTACAATCAAATGTTTTAACTTGACTTTACTTTGTCTCAATCTCATTAAGTGTTGGAGTTGCCCATTAAAATCAACATCTATAGCTAAGTTGTTGCTATATTATTCTCACATGGGAATTATTCAGAGCAAGAGTGCTCCAAGCATGAGTGATTGGCCATTCTTGATGCCTTGAATTCTAAATCATCAAAGTTCACCAAGTTTGAATTGATTTCACATTGTTGGAGGAATACTTTGCAATAAACAACAAAGATTAGTCACTCGTGGACTATTGGAACGAAGAGTGAGAGTGGACCAAGTGTGGACATGATTTGGAATTTATGGTTTGCTGGAGGAAAGCGTGATAGTGCCCAAGTTGGAGCTCGATGTGAAACACTTTGATGGAAAAAAGTAGTTACTAGAGTGGAAGTTGTTGAGCTCAAGGCTTGATGAACAAGAGGAGTACTTGAGCAGCCCTAGAATTGTGTGTGGAGAAGGACTTCTACAACACATGATGAGAAATCCTCCTACTCCGTGTTTATTATGAGAGATGGACATCTTGCAGTGATAGGTGGCAGCCCTCTGTGCCCTATGTTGGTCTTCATTAAAGCAGCACAGGAAGACCATAGTGGGTTGAAGTCCTTGAGTAGTTGAGGAGTAGAAATGGGAAGATTAAGAGTTGTTCACAAACAGAGTTGTGAACAACTTGACAAGAGTCTCGATGTGTTGATGCGTTGATGGAAGAATGATCAAAGAGTGAGAAGATTGGATAGCCGAGGTTAGATGGAATTGGATCATTGATATAGGTAGTGCTACAGATTAAGGGTTGAAGGACTAGGTAGGTACAAGGTACGATTGAGAGGAACTTAGAGAGTCGACTACATTAGCCAGATGGTCAAAGTATCTTGTTGAGGGTAGATTGATTTTCGGTGGACTGATGCCAAGCCCCATTTTTCTATCTTGTACTAATGGATGTATGAGGGCCATTATCCCTGGTATGGGAGCCCTAGACTATTGTATTATATGTTGTTTAATATAATGAAGTTGGGTTGAAAATTGTAAAAAGTTGTCTATATTATGTGCATGTATTATTTGTTGTTATTTATATTTCAATGTGTAAAGTAGTTCTGTTGAGATTCTTGGTTTGGTAGCATCAGAGATTCTAAGATTCTATCATACTCCCAAGATCGTGGAAATTCAACACTTACGATGTTATTACCATTGAAACTTTAGCGCAACTTCTGACAAATTGTGGGGCACTATTCTAGGCACTGTTTTGGGCATTATTTACTGCATTTTTTCCTGTCACTATTCCAGGTGCTTTTTTCGATGCTGTTTATAGATAAATTTACGGTGCAAAATCTGGCGCTAATACAAACGTCCCTAGTCGCGCCCATTTTTGCGTTAAGAAAGATGGCCAATTCGTGAAATGAAAAACACTAGATTCTGACACAATTTTAGGCATTATTTCCCTACTCTGTTGTAGTGTCTTTTCATCATGTCCTCTTCTTCTAAATCACATCTTTCTAATTTAGTGTATCAAGCCTCCATTGTCATTAATGGATATTCTTTTACAATTTTATGAGATGTGTAGCTACTACTATCTTAATATGAGATACATCTTTTTTTTATGATCATTAGGTTTTCTCTCAACTTCATGTTTTTCTCTATCACTAATATTTTCTAAACTTGTTGTAACACCCTCCTCCCACATCTACCTAGGTAACTAACTAATCTCGGTAAACATGTGATGAGAGGATACTATGATGGGATTCAACCTCCTATGTGACCTTAAGGAAGTGGAATCGAAGGAAACACAACATACAAACCTTCCACAACAACATGAGGACTCCTAGGAACCATCCCAACCTTTTTGGAAACTAGCCCCTGGGTCCCAATGACTCTTTAGACCAATTAACCCCTAGAATCTCCCATGATATGGGCATGCATATGTCCAGAGGGCTCTGGATGCTCCCACAACATGGCATGCTAGCGTCTAGGGACCATTTTTCTCAGTGTTGTCCTAACGTCCTTGAGATTTGAGCCGCTTTTTCAGGCCCAAAGTCAAGGTCACTGCCCAGAATTAAATGACACCTTCAGAATAGAAAGATAAGAAGGTAATGATGATACAAATGAAATTACTTGAACAAGGGATTTAGTGGACCCCTACTAGCGATGACAAGAATTTCATCAAACATGTCACAAATATGTAATCTACAGGAGTAAATAATAGATCTGAGCATGAGGGTCTCATACTTATCTAAGAATCACCAAGAAGCATTATTCCCTTATACCATTAGATAAATTATCATCTATTAGGTCATAGATACATTGTTCATTCATTTACAAATCAAAAAATGAGGACATCCATACATCATTATTGTCATAATCCATGCTTATAGCAGTATAATAACAACAAAAGTATCAAGGATTCATCAATTATAAATTCCAAATATAAACCAGTACATTCATACATAAGATACCAAGGAGAGAACCTCTTATTAATGAATGAAAAATCCAACCCAGGATGGGACTACCATGTTTCACCCAACCATAGAATGGTTGAACCAAATCTTTCTTTCAGCCAGTCACCCCCGTGCCATATTATAAGCATGGATGTGTGATATCATGGATAAACCAATCCAAGAACAAGCAAGGGAATATAGATATTAGGCCACCTCTACCCTCACCAAACCGTGATCTCACGAAAACCAACATCGAGATCACAAAACCAAACTAAGCTAGGAATGACTCCCGACTCCATCACTATCCCTAAGTAATTTTTTGTCTCCTTGTCTCTTAGGCTTTACCGAAATGAACACTTGATAACTAGGCCCTAAACTGAGACACCAGTCTCTTGGGATTTACCGCAATCCACACCAGGTCATTAGGACCTAAACCAAGACTCCACCCTCAGGATTTATCATGTATCCCGCTAAAACCAGTCAAGGGATTCTTAGGCCTTTGGGATTTTTGTGAGACCACCTCTGCCTCAATTCCGAAACCATAAGAAAATTCCAAAGCTCAAAACTGTGAAAACAATCCCATCATAGCATGACTATCTGGAAAAAGGCAAGGCAAGGTTGAAAACCACTGTCATAAACCAGCAAAACCATGCCACTGATAGCAAGATAACCATACACCAACATTCAAATCCATGCATGTCAAAACCAGCTAGGAAATCACACATGCAATAGGTTACTTGCAAGTATTCATGTTGAAGCTACTTCATCCTGCTCTTCATTACTTGATCCTTACTTTCATTCCTTTCCCTTTTCTTTCTTTTCCTTCCTTGCTCCAAAGCTAGAGTGCTCCAAGAAAACTCTAAGTGTCCAAGAGAGACAGAGAGAGAAAGAATAAAGAGGGAGCTCCAAAACTGAACTGACAAATGGTTTGAACAAAAACTTTCCAACTGATCCTCAAAAGCCTTGTATCAATGAGGCCTATATTTTCTTCAATTTTTGTTATTTTCCTTCAATTTCCCCCTCACATGCAACTTGTGACATTTGACCTTCATTTTTTCCTATTTTCCTTTATTTTCATAGATAAATGTGCTAAAAATTCCTTTGTCTTTTGATGCCTTAGTCATTGACTTTGCCAATTTCCTTAGCCATAATAAAGTGAATGAACACCCACACTAGGATGTCTTTCACAACATTCAACTTGGAATATGTGTCCCTTACCAGTGATCTTATTTTTTCCATCATTAATTCTTATTACATGAAATTTTAACCAGGGAATGTTACACTTGCATATGAACATTTACAAGTGATATAACTTGGTCATCGACAATTAGGGAACCTCATTCATCATATAGATTTGGTTCAATATATTGATTAATATGCCAATTTCAATAAGGTACACCAATATTGGGTTGACCAATATTTTTTATCAAAACAAAATTACCAAAATGTGAAATGATTTTTGAGTTATCTAAGACTAATTTTTTTTTAAAGGATAGCTATTGGTAAATGTGTGTCTAGATTTAGATTTGAAAGTTAGGTGGTCTTAATGTGTCCATATTTAGATTTGAAAGTTAAACGGTCTTAATGTTTGTAAATTATTTTAATATTATTTAGGTTTATATGGATCTATTTAATGGTCCAAACATAAATTTATTGATCTCTTTAATGTTAGAAATATAAGTTTTTGGATGTGTGAAGACAATTTGAAATTTACTTTTTGATATCCAAAATCTCATTCTTTACATCAATATATTTTGCTTCTCATTATTTTTTAATTATCTTAGATAGAATGTATTTATAACATCTTAGATATCAAAAATTAATATTAAAAAATTCATAATTTTTATTTTCTATTTTAATATTTTAAAAGTATATCTATATATATAAGTGGAAGATGTATATTCCCAATTTTTTACAGTACTAAATGTTAGATATTCATTTTTTGCATATCAAATCAAACTTGAAATTGAACCTATGAATGCAATGCTATCATGAGATAGAAGTAAGAAAACATGCACATCATGTTAATCAAGAATTCGGTAGTCCCCACTCCCTCCCCAAGTCTAAATCCTTCAGTAGCTCCCACTTTATTTTGCATTGCACACACTATTTTACTAGCACAACTACATTTACTAATGTGGTTTATTTATTCTGATCGAAATCATTTTTACATGTTATTTGACGGGTATAAAAGGTCGAAAATGATGTCAATTGGTGTATATCAACCACGTTAGTAAATGTGGCTATGCTAGTTGATGACTGACGCATGTGGGGTTGATTCATTGACCGTGGTTGACAATAGTTGAAGAATATTGATGATTTTGATCATAATGTTAATATTAATATCACTGTTAAAATGTTTATGTTAATATTGATGTTAATTCTAATATTAATATTAACATTAAAATTAACATATTATTCAAGAGGGCTGACCATGTTCAACCATCCTAACCATAGAGATCTTGATTGACCATTATGGTTGATCATAGTTAACCATGGTTCATATTGGTTGACCTTGGTTCATCATTCTAACCATGTTGATCTTAGTTGACCTTGGTTGACCACAATTGATCATGGTTGATCTTCGTTGACCATGTTTGGCAATTCTAACCAAATGGATCTTGATTGACCATTATGGTTGATCATGGTTGACCATGGTTGACCATGGTTGACTAAGGTTGAACATGTTTGACCTAGGTTGACCATGTTTATCTATGATTGATCATGGCTGACCATTCTAAACATGTGGATCTTGGATGACCTTGGTTGGTCTTGGTTGACCATGTTTGACAATGGTTGGTCATAGTTGACCATGGCTTACCTTGGCTGACCATTCTAACCATGTGGATCTTGGATGACCTCAGTTGACCATGGTTGACATGATTCATACTAGTTAACCATGGTTGCTCATGGTTGACCATGTTTGACCATGACTTAACATAGTTAACCATGGTTGATCATGTTTGACCATGGTTGGCCTTAGTTGACCATGGTGAACCATATTGACCTTTATTTACCATTATGGTCGATTATGTTTGACTAATGGTTGACTTTTCTTGAATATTGTTGTCTATCTTTGACTAATGTGGTTGACTATGTTTGATTAATAAATTTAATCAATAATATTAAAAGGCGATTATGTTTGATTGAAGTTGAAGAGTGTTGATTGTCGAACATACTCAAACACAATTAATAACTCTCAAAGTCATGTGCGGTCGCAATACCAAACCAAATATGTGGGTGACTAACTTTGTAATGTCGCATTCTAATGTTGAATATATTTATTTACCATTCTGATGTTGCAACATGCTTGATTATTAATATTAATAAATAACATTAATAAGTGATTATGTTTGACCGAAGTTGAAGAGTGTTGATTGTCAAACATATTCAACCACAACATTAAATGTGGTTGACTAACAATAGACCATGGTTGACCACGGTTGATCATGGTGGATCTTAGTTGGCCTTGGTTGACCATGTTCGACAATTTTAACCATAGAGATCTTGATTGAACTTAATATATATATAATTAAGTTGTTACAAAATCATTAATTGAATGTGGGCATTGAAATATTTTTTTTATAGTTCTCACACACACGGAGATGATATTTAAATATATT
>APFE031613674.1:17048-53621 GCA_000404065.3 Pinus taeda
GGTAATTTATTTTTTAAATTAAATAATTAAATTTCAAATTTTCAGATATTGAATTAATTTATGTATTCAAAAATACATTTTTACCTAAAAAAATCACAATCATATTAAACAATTATGTTCAATACTTTTTTTTGGCAATTGCAATATTCAAATATGTTTGACATGGTGAGGATACAATGACAAAATCTGAAATGCTTCAGTCATGACCATTACCCAAATAGAAAGTCAACCAAAATTGGTCAATGCTTACGCAGGAGCATTTTGAGATTGAAAGGCGCAATGAATAGTATATTTCCATGTAAAATTTGGTGAAAAACCATCCGATAGAGTTTCTTAGTGGGATGGATTCCATCCCAAAACACATATTTCGCTGGATGTTTGCAAAGAAAAGGCGAGCCTTCTCCATGCTTATCCTTTGGAATATTCAACCCACATAATTGTTGGAAAGGTGGATGAGACAAAACATGAATTCACCCAAAACACGAGTTGCGACTCTTCTATTGATCATACAAAACTTGATACTTACAATGAACCCGATGAAGGGTATTTAACCTTTTCAACTAGCGACTTACCTAAAATAGCTTGACATGCAACCACACTCTAAAAGTCGTCTATCACTAACTCGACTTCACTCAACACTCAAACAATCAACCCTCAACACTCAGTTAACTGACTCTCTAAGTTTTGCCAACTCCTCATGCAGGAGTAATTATCTTATTTTAACACTCCCCCTTAATTACGACCGCTAAACTAAAACTGACTCATAACAACTCAAACATGCCTACTAGTCTATGTCTCAACTAGGCTTAGAACACCCAGGTTTCTTCTATGAAACTCAAACACATCTTGTGCTAATGACTTAGTAAATATATCAACCAATTCAGCACTAGATTTACAAGGCTTCAAGTGAACTTTTCCATTGCGCATATGTTGTTTAATAAAGCGAGACCTAGTATCAATATGCTTGCTCTTTTGATGAAACACACTATTCTTGGATAGTGCAATTGTTGAGGTGTTGTCACAATAGATTGTTGTTGATCCTTATTGCTTCTTCTTGAGACAATCAAATACTCTTCTTAACTGCGCTGCTTGACATGATGCTAATGTTGCTGCTACATATTCTGCTTTTGCTGACGAAAGTGTCACAATGGGTTGCTTCTTAGATGCCCATAAAATCACACTTAAACCAAGATGGAACACAAAACTAGAAGTGATCTTCCTATCATCCAAACTTCCTACAAGTTCACTATATGTGTATCCAATCAAAACCTTCTTTTATGTGCTTGCATACATTATGCCACAATCTCTAGTTCCTGCTATGTATCTCAATTTTTTTTTTTTCTACACTCCAATGTGTGCCTTTTGGAGTCTCCATAAATCTTGAAATCAAACTCACTCGTTACATAATATATGGTCTTGTAGTTGTGAGATACATGAGGCTTCCAACCAATCTTTTGAATAGAGTTGGATTGACATCTGATCCTTCATCATCCTTGCTTAACTTTGTACCTGTTGCAACTAGTGTAGGGACAAGTTTGCAATTTTCCATCCTGAATCTTTTCAACAAATCTTTGGCATATTTATTTTGACAAACAAAAATTCCTTTTTCAGATTGCTCAACTTCTATGCCAAGAAAATATTTCATAAGACCAAGATCTGTCATCTCAAATTCTTTCATCTTCGTTGCTTTAAATTCATCTATCTCAAAATCACCTGTAAAAATCATGTCATCAACATATAAGAAAACAATCAAAATTTGTCCATGCTCATTTACCTTTGTGTACAAGGTAGGCTCAATGTTTCTGCAAAATCCATTCTTAATCATGTAGATGTTGATTCTGCTATACCAAGCTCTAGGTGCTTGCTTCAGTCCATAGAACACTTTCTTCAACCTGTAAAATTTCTCTTCGTTACCTTCAACTTCATAACCTAGAGGTTGTTGCACATAAATTTCTTCTTCTAGAATTCCATTCAAGAAGGTTGATTTCACATCCATATGATATACTTTCCACTTTTTCTGAGCTGATGTGGCTATAATTTCTCTTACGGTATCCAATCTAGCTATCGAAGCAAACATTTCTCGAAAATATATTCCCGGTTGTTGCGAGAATCCTTTTTCTACAAGTCTAGCTTTAAATCTGTCAATTTCACCTTTCTCATTCAACTTTGTCTTGTACACCCACTTTACACCAATGAGATTTTTGTCCTTTTTTAAATCAATCAAATCCCATGTATCAGTCTTTTCAATAGCTTCAATTTCTTCATCCATGGCTTGTACCCAATTTTCATCTTTGATTTCTTCTTCAAACGAAGAAGGCTGGAATGACAACAATGAAAAATTCAAGCCAACATCCAAATCATCATAAATATCTTTAAGACTTCTCATCTTTCTCTTACCATTGATTGATTCATCACCTGTTTGATTGTTATGAGAATATCGATGTGTTGATATGCTTGAAGATCCATGCTACTCAAAAAATCTTGGAGTCCTTGTTGGTGTCTTCACCTATGATTCTTGCTGCTACTTTTCTGCTACATCATCTTCTTCCATCAGTGGCACTTGTGCATCAAATGTTTTGTCTACAGTTCCATTCCATGACTCCTTTTCTTTGAACACAACATCTATGCTAATTATGGTCTTCTTTGTGATAGGGTTATAAATTTTTTAAGCTTTTGATTGCTCACTATAACCAGTAAATATGCATTTTTCACTTTTATCATCTAATTTTCCTCTTTGCTCCTTAGGCACATGTGCATAAGCTACACATCCAAATACTCTAAGATGAGATACACTGCAAGGCATACCTACCCATGTTTTTTCTGGTACTTTGTTCATCACACTCTTTGTAGGAGATCTGTTGATCACATAAATAACACATGCAACTTCTTTTGCCCAATACTCATTAGACAAGTTTCTGCCTTTCAACATGCTTCTTACCATGTTCATAATTGTCCTGTTATTTCTCTCTGCTACACCATTCTGCTGCAGTGTGTACCTGGTTGTAAATTGTCTTCTGATTCCATGTTGTTTGCAGTAATCATGGAATGCCTTTGAGTCATATTCTTGACCATGATCTGACCTCAATATCTTGATATGTCGATCACTTTGGTTCTCTGCTAAGGTTTTGAATTCCTTGAACTTTGAAAACTTTTGCTTCAAGAAGTAAACCCAAGTCTTTCTACTATAATCATCAATGAAAGTGAGGAAGTAACCACTTCCACCAATCAACTGTGTCCTTATAGGTCCACACAAGTCTGTATGCACTAGCTCAAGAGGTTGCTTTTCTCTGTATGCAACACCCTTTGGAAAAATTTCACAATGTTGCTTTCCCAAGGTGAAACACTCACAAGTACTAGCATGTTCTTTGGTTGGAGGTTGTTGGGTTGATGGGTCGTGAGCCAAGTTCAACGTTAAGTAGCCAAGCGAATCCCTACACTACTGGCCCTTTCAGCATCAATCCGTGGAGCATGCACTGAAGTCTCACCCAAAGCAGTCTGGGGGGATGCAGGAACCAAGTTTCCACACCCTGAGATGGTTGTGATGTCGGTTATATGCCCTAAACCTTCCTTCACGCATAATGATAAGCCCTTTAGGGCTTATCAAAGTATTTCTCTTATTCTTACTTGAAGCCTCCGTAAAAGTATTTGATCGTCCCTCATGGACCCAAATAGATAGATCAGGCACTTACGCACCTTTGTGATTACTCTTACTTCTATATTTACTCATATTCGCTTAAGTATTGGTTAAATTTAATATGCATTATAGTTATCTTCACGTAAATAGATATTCTTACTTGTGTTCATATGAAAAAGTAAAATACATAGATATGTGCATATAAATATAGCATTAATTCATAACCTCAATATTCAACATAACATAATCACAACTTTCATAACATAAGTAATATAACGTACACACAAATAGTTCCAGAATACTTCTCTTTATTGATAATATAGATTTCCAGTACATACTCTAACTACCCTATGCACACAGCTGTAGGGGTTCGTGCACTCAGCTATGGAGTTCTACTCTAGGCCTCTGCGCACTCAGCTACAGAGCCTCTTCCTACGCTAAGAATCTTCTCTATTAGCTTTCACAGACCCATAAAATTACTTAGAACTCTACCAAAAACTTATTAACTACCTTAGACTCTTCTAAGACTCCCTTTCTATAAAATCCCATGGTCCACGGACCAAGGATAGATCTCATCAAGCCGACACAAACTATCTAAACTAAGGGTGGAAACCCTTTTTGATTGTTTATATCTTTGTGCTCCGCGACCAATAAATGCAGAGACTTTACATTCTTTACACAAAACTTGGGATTTTAACCCCAACATTGACCCCAAGAGATCCATTCCCAACAGGCCCCAACACAAATCTAGTGACTCGCCCTCGAGTCACTCTACTGGCATGAAGATCTTGTCACGAAGACCTCTCAGCTCCACCTGTACCGCTGCAACTTTGTCGGTGCACTGTGTTTTCTCTTGCCTCACTTGCTCGACTAGCTGCTGTGTCACTGGCTCTACGTTGTCTGCCCATTTTTTCAGCTGTGTCGCCTGTAGACTGGCCAATTTCCCTTCAATGGAGGTAGGGAGTAATAGGCCTCCTCTAGCCAAGGCCCCAATTTGGCCTTGAAAACTGTCTCCTTGCACTGAGCTACATCCACCTATTCTTTCAGTGCCTTTTCTTCCTGCAGCTTCGATAACGTTTGTGTAATGGCGATGGTACGCGTCATCGCTTTAACCTCATCATATCTCTGCTGTAGCTCCCATGCCTCTATTTCCAGCCTATGCACAGTGGTATCCTCCTATGGGTTGGTGAGTACTTTGAGCGACTGCTTGAAGAGCGTTGTGCACTCCTTCAGGACGACATCTATAGCTGCTACTGCATCTTTGATAGAAACCACGAGCTTCTCTTTAACCCCTAGTGGAGTCGAAGGCAGGGCCCTCAACTTGAGCTCTGTAGTTTTAAGGTTCAATTCAAACTAAACCTTAGCCATCTCTGTTCTCGCTTCACACACTTTGGTAGTGAGCTTCTGAATTCTCACATCCACTGGCGCATCTTCAGGAATGTCTAGCTCTGGCATAGTCTTGCATGCCTCAGCCACCACCTTGGTCATGTGCTCATTCTTTTCTATGGTGGCCTTAAGAAGATCAATGGCAAAATTCTTTTGTGCATCCAACTAAGTGTTGTTCACCTTCAGCTCACTGATAACATTTAGGGTGCGTTGTTCTCGAGCCCAAAGTTCCATGATCACACCATCTTTCAAGGTGTGAAGGGGTTCACTTGGAAGCGTGGCCAAATTTAGCCCAACCTCTTGAGGGTGTTGATAGTGGCCCTGTCAGCTTCTGCTTCTGTAGTCAGTGCTCCATCTGGTAGAACTATGGCCTGGGGGTCCAGCGTGCGCACCATTTCTGCTACCTCCAAAGTTCCAAGTGTCGAACGCATTGATGCTGCACTGCCTCGCCCCACACTAGTCTGTACTTGTGACACTTGGATCTGCAGCTCATGCAGACACATTTGAATGGAACCCAAGGCTTGTCGCTTTTGCTGCTCAAACTGCTACAACAGTTCCATGGTTGTATCCCTTACCACATCGCTAATGTTTTTCAAATCACCCTTTGTCAAGGTGATTGGGTCGAGGGACGTTTTCCTAGGCTTGGACTTCTTCTGCGGCCCTACTTTCTCCTGCTCCCTATTGCACTTAACTCGGAATGGAGTAGTCTTTGAGTCTACTTCTCTTTGGTCGGATCGCTGCTCTTCCTCTTTTGTCTCCGGGGAAGGATATTTTTGACTCATGTCAGAGTCATGCTCCTCCTCTTCTTCCTGCCCTTCTATCTACTTTTTGGAATCGGGCTCTACTTTGGCTTTGTCCTCAGCTTCTTTATTCCTCTTCTCGGCCAATTGTTCCATATTTAGTCTAGCCTCTTCCTTCTTACGCTTCGTTGCAGACTTGCTAGACCCAGCTGTCGAGTCTGAGGCCGTGTGCCACTCTGTTGGCCAACAGTTGAGGAACACTGCGATCACATCGTCTGTGGTGAGGTATGGAAGGTCATACCATTTTTTCTCAGGGTCCTTCCATGCTCACATGGAGACATAGTGGAAGTCCACCTTGAACTCCACCTATTTTGCCAACTGGTCGAAGACAGTCAGTGACAACAATGGTTTGTAGTTGATGGCCATGTTGATACTCATTACCATCAAGATCCAAAAGATCTTGCTATCCTTGACCCTTTAGGGGTCCTTGGTGGCCCAGAGCAAAGTGAACTTCACTGCTTCTATTAAATCATGCATGACTGGAGGAAATTGACTATTCTTTGGTAACTCCCATGTGACCAATACTATGGATAGTAGCAGCCATGCATAGTGAAAGGTTTTATTGTGGTCCTGCGCCTCTATACAATTCACAAGAAACTCGCTACAGAGGTAGCATGCCCAGTTGAATTGTACGCCCTTCGTGCACTAGGCTACTAATGAGACAACTGGTGCCGACACTTCATCAGCACAATACTTCCTCATAATTTTCCTAGTTAGAATCTGGGTGGCCACTTAGATTGCGGGGTCAATTATACTAGAAATGGAGTAGCCATGTGGCTCCTTGACGAGCTTAAATTTGTCCTTCATTTACTCGGCGAGCTCGCGCTCACTTGTCTTTCCACCAAATGCCATGGCCGGATTTAATCCTGAATGCAGCAGCCGAGTGATCCTGTGGCTTAGCATGTCAGTGATCGGTATTGGTTCTTCCAACCATAGGCACCCATCGTGCACTAAGCACAACAACTGTTTGATCACTATCATGGTTATGGGTGTGCGGTTGTAATGCGACACCCATAACATGTTTAGTAGTCCTACCTTATCCACCCCTTTTATCCATTTCCTTGGCTCCAGCGCGGTCACACCAATGTCCTTATAGAAGAAACAACGCATGAACTGATCAGTCGCTAAGTGGGAAAAGTGCTATGTATCAGCCAAATCCCAATCCTCCATATTTAAAAGGGGGACACACGCCAGGCGCAGTCCATTAAATGTGATCTTGTTCGGTAACAATGATGTATGCAGCGTGACCTTGCTCTCATCAATGTCCTTAGGGATCTTTGCCTTGCCTCCATGCGAGGGAATGTATTCAGGTAGTTTAGAGATAGGGTCACACCCTTCAACGTCAAAATCCTCGGCCCCCATGTCAATGTCGTCCCCACCCATATTGATTTTTTTCACTGTCTTCTTCAGGTTCAAGGTCAACTACCTTGCCCTTCTCCTGCGAGGTGGGCTTTTCCTTCTGTGGGTGTTTTCTGGGTGGCTCACACCAACAGTGTCATTTTCTGCTTATCTTTCTTCACTTTCGGACCCTCTTTGGTCAGTGTAGGCCTCGTCCTAGGTGACCTCTATGATTTGGGTACCTCTGCATGTACTTCAACACTTCCTATCTCTAGGGTAGCTCCCTCAGCTGCCATTACTTCCCCAACACTCACGGTTTCTGCGGGCGCTGACATGATACTAGACAACAACTCTTGCATTTCCTTTGGAAACTTTTCAAATGCTAAAATCGTTATCAAAGCTTCAAAGTACTCACGGTTCATATGCGCCTGAGATCCCAACACCTCAATTCTCAAAATGCCAATTGTTTTTTGCTGGGCAACCAACTGTAATTTATAGGCATTTTCGAATTCAAATCCGACCATTCCCCCCAAAATTCATTCATAAATGCCGGATTGGTGGTAGATTTTCAAATATCTTACCCTTAAATTCCTACTTAAATGCTGCCCCCTCGCTCCATTTAGCAATTTTCCCACTGTCAAGTCATGAACAGTGAGCATAACAATCACTTTTCGACTTCCCTGCGCGGTCCCTTCTTTGATAGTACAGCTCCCCGCGCGTTTCTGCTGACATTGTGACATTCCTTCGTTCCATGCAGTTGCCTAATCGCATAGCTCCACAACCAAGGGAGTGTAGTTTATAGTCTCGTGCCTCCTTTCAGTTGCTTGGAGCACTAAGACTCTGCTTCCATCATGTAGTCATCCAGTCTGATCACCGATGTATGGCTTCAATCAACTATCATTCACCTTCCTTGGGAATGGTTCTCCATTCAACTTTACCAACTGAACTGCTCCACCATCGGTAATCTCCTTGATGACATAGGGCCCCAGCCAATGCATCTGAAATTTCCCTGGAAATCTATCAAACTTGCTATCATATAATAGAACTGAATCATTTACCTTGAAGGTGTGCAGTTTGATGTGCTGAGGGTGCCATGCCTTTTTCCGCTCCTTTGGAACTTGTTGATGTAATCTAGATATAAATATATCATCTTCAAGCTCTATTAGCTACACGAGCCTCTCCTCCATGGCTCCACAATCCACCATTTTTGTGAATGCCACTATGCGCAGACTAGGTACAATGTACTCCATTGACATCATAGCTTCTACACCATAAACTAGTATGAACGACATTTGTCTAGTCAACTTCTTGCAAGTCGTTCTATAAGCCCATAACACCACGGGTACGTGCACATCCCTCTCATTTCTTTGTACATTGCAAACCTTTGTTAGCGTGTTGTCCAATATTTTATTAAACACTTCCACTATCCCATTATGTTGTGGATGATATGGTGTGCTCTTCCAATGGTAAACTTGATATTCCTTCGTCATTGCGGTGATCGTCTCATTAAGAAAATGCGTATCGTGATCTCTCATTAAAATTTTTGGACAACAAAACCTTGTCGGCATGTACTCAAAGATGAATTTTGTTGTTGTCGTGCTTGTATAGTCCTTCACAGGTTGCGCCTCCTCCCACCTGGTTAAGTACTGAGTCGCGGTGATGATGTATTGCGCACCTGTCTTCTTTCCTGGAGGTTGAATTGGTCCCACAAAGTCAATCGCCCACTTCTCAAGGTTTGTAATGATATTTTTGGATTCAACAATAACTCATCCCTCTGTGAGGGTCTGCCAGTCCTTTGGCATGCATCACATGCCCTGCAATACACCTTTGAATCCTTATGCAGTGTTAGCCACCACAACCTAGCACGTAGAATCATCTGCACTGTTTCTTTTCCTACATAATGACCTCTCACGGCTCTGCCATGAGCCTCAGCGAGGATGCTATTTCGTTCAAACTCTAGCAAATAACGTCGCAATATTTCATATGATCCCATTTTGTACAAGTGCCCTACAATGACAGAAAAGTCTGTTGTGCGCACCACCAATTCCTTCTTTTGTTGGATTGTATACCCTTATGGAGTCGTACCTATCATCAGGAAGTGTATAATATCTTCAAAGTGGTTTTCCGCGACGCGCACTGAAAGAGCTATGCATTAGGTGGTCCTTCCTCCAAATTAGTAGGCTCTTCTCCAGTTTCAATGCTCAATAGACGATCCGGTCCTGCATTCAATCGTCCTGGTTTCAAAATGACTTCAAAATCATATTCCTGAAACAACAACAACCACCTGCATATCTTCCCCCCCAACACAGGCATGTTGACCAGGTATTTCAATGTAGAATGGTCTATATACATCTTAAAATGTCTTCCAACAGATAATTCCTAAACGTTTGGAGTGCATACACCATAGCTAATCCTTCACGCTCCGTCGTGGAATAATTTTTCTCAGCTTTGGACAACTTCCTACTTATGAGCTCTATAGGGTGATCCAAGTCCCCTTCACTGGCCTGTGTCAGTATTTCTCCCAGTGCAATACATGATGCGTCCACATGTACATGAAATTCCTTCTTCCAATCCGGGAGGACTAGGATCGGCGTGGTGACCATTTTCTCCTTTAGCACATCCAAGCTCTTTTTGCATTCTTCATTCCAATAGAACGTAACATCTTTCTTTAACAATTTTTCCAAAAGCATGGTGATATGGGCATAGTTCTTGATGAGTTTCCTGTAGTATCCCGTATGCCCCAATGTTACGTGCAGCTGTTTCACACTCCTTGGTGCCTCCAAATTGATTATGACCATGATCTTCACAGGGTCTACCATCAAGCCTTGTCTGCATACCACATGACCCAACAAGATTCCAAAAGGAACATATAACAAACATTTCTTCATATTGAGTGTGATCTGGTACCTCCGGCATGTATTTAGCATCAAGTGTAGACTTTCCACATGGTGCTTTACCAATCCAAACACTGTCCAATCATCAAAGTATACCTCCAGAAATTTGTGAATGAAATCCTTGAACGCCGCGATGACTACGCACGAAAATATTGTTAGCGTGTTCAACCCAAAAGGCATCACCGTATATTGGAAGCATCCCCATTCACTCGCGAAGGCCATATTACTTCTATCCTTCGATGTGATCTCGACCTAATGGTACCTAGAGAACCCATTAGTGAATGAATATGCTTCTTGGCTGCCAAAATTATCTAGGACCTCAATGGTAAACGGAGTTGGGAAGGGATCATGCACGTAGGCATCACTCAGCGTCCTGAGATCTACGCATATCTTTATTTCTTCCTTCTGCTTCTTTTCCTGAACTACTATTGGGCTCACTCAATCAGATTCTTCCACCAGTTCAATAATACATGTCGCAAGCATCTTATCTAACTCTAAGAGGACCCTTTCTTTATACTTCAGATTTAGGTGGTAACCTCTTTGTTTCACAGGTTTTGCGTCTGGTTTTAGGGTGATCTTCATGACACCCAGGTCCCCTATTATCCCTTTCAGGTATGAAAACTTCATGGGGAACAGATCCCAATATTCGCGAAGTAGTTCAACGACCTTATCTATTGTCACACCATCCCAATAGCCCCCAATCTTTGTAAACTTCGGCTCTGCCTCTATGCCAATGTTCACCTGTCTAGTTTTGAGTGGCTTGGTTATGTCTGGGATCTCTAGTTGTGGTCCTTCAACTTTGCGGTGACCTTTAGTCTCTGGAATATTAATCTTCCTTAGGTTTTCATCTTCCTCTTCCATTGTTACATTGTAGCATTCCAGTGTGTGGCTTAGATGGGTACTCCAATCAGGTTGAATCAAATCTAGAGGATCTTGCGGTATCCTGAAAATTGCTACCTTAACCTCCTGCAATGCTTCATCGATACTTTCAAACCCATCCTCAAATATGAACATCATAAAAAATCCTTGGTGCAAAACATCCCATTCTTCTGTGCCATGAAGGAGTTCCATCTCTAAGCACCAATTCATCGGTATAACATCCAAGATATGACAAAATAGATGGACCCACTCCGGTTGAGGCTTTGCTCCATATACTTCAGTCCATTTGGCTAAATGGTTGCGTGGATCATTTCTCCCATCATATTTTTCTGTTAGCCATACTTGTGGGTGGTCAAACCACACTCTCATCATTTTTCTGTATATGCACCAATCATCAAAACCGTCCTTGTGAGTGCCCCAACATCTCATAGGTGTATCACGTAGCACCTAGTCCAAGGCCTGGAAGCGATGTTTCTCTCGCACTTCTCTCTCAAATGCATCCAAAAAGTGATCAAAATTAGTTAAACCATCATAGCAAGGAAGATCTCTTACCTCTGATAATACAACACAATGACTTGGTCATCATATTATAGCACAACATAGATACCTCATGCAGTTGTTTCTGCAAGTGCTCCAATTCTTCATTTCAATCTGATGTGCAGGAAATTTTTCGGTCTAATGCAATACATCCATCTACTGTTGGCTTCACCCGATCTTGATCTCGCATTGTTATCTTGTAAATCTAGTCCAAATCACCATCACTTTCATAATCGTGGACTAGTTTAGTATAGCGTGGTCCTTCTGCAGGGTCTAGTGGCACCACTACGCAGAGTGATTTCCTCCCAAATATCATCTTTTGCTTCTTCAGATTGATTACCCCATTCATTTCAATGGCCTAATAGATCCCAAGGAGCCTGGGGTAGGGATTGCTGTCATCCACAATCTCTATCACTTCAAAATCAGCTAGTGTGCTCGCACCTTCGATATCAACTATTACCTCCTGCAACCTTCCCATTGGGATGATTTTGTGCTGATTTTCCATCCTTAACTAAATCTAAGACCACTGTAATGCAAGTCTCCCCATTCTTTTCCATGTATGTTTCGGCAAAACGTTTGCATCAAACGTTAGGTCCAAGATAACTTGGTCCATTTTGTATTCTCCTATTTGCGCAGTGAGTCTCATGTCACATCTAGTTCTTGCCTTATGCTTACCAAGGTTCCTAACTACACGCGGTTCGTCAATAAAATTTTCCTTGCCAGCGCACCTATTGATCAACTCCTGCAGTCCCTTCACCGCCTTGCTGTCACGTAGCGGTTTCATGCAGGTCTCCAAGAATGTGGTAATCATAGATGGGTCCATTTCTTTAGTCAGCTTCTCTTGACTCCCTGAGGTAGAGGCTTCAGTAAAAAATTTCTTCGTTTCCATAAATGTTTCTTTTGTGTGTTCTAGATCAAACCTGGTCTCCTTTTTTGGTGCTTTGCGGACCCACTCACCTTCTACAGGCTGCTTCCCCTTATCCTCAGTAGTCGTCGCTCCACTCCATAGCACAATATTTACCTTAGGGTCATCCTGGCGAGGCTCAACCCTCATCATCTGTAGGTTCTGAGTTGGTTGCGGAGGCTGTGACCCTGTATTTTGTATCTTAGTTAACAATATGGGGAAATCCTCCATCGCATGGTCAAACTGGGTACAATAGCGGCATGACAAACATGTGGGATTTGGGCAATCTCACGGGTAGTGTCCTGGTCCTCCACAGTTGTAGAAAATAACCTACCCACAACCTCTACCAAGTCCTCCTCCACCTCAGCCTCATCCGTGCCCCTGATACTTGCCTCGCAGTCCTCGAATGCCTTAGTCTAGAGGCTGCGTTTCTCCCTACACCCTGTATGCAGGTGTTCTATCCATCATTAATTCATAACTATGAGAATTGTGCTCATCATGTCCCATTGACTGACAAAAGTTGCATAAGAGCGGTTGCGGTGTCTGTATGAATTTATGCAGCAAGTGGTAATTGTCTGTCACATGTTTCCCAACGACCTGACAGATAACACACCATAGCGCAGGCCCTACACTTGGCCCTACTGCATATTTTGGCCTCAGAGGCATTGGTCCCCTTGCTGCAACATAATTTGTGAAAACTGGACAGTGATCTTTGTTATGCCCTTGGCTTTTGCACTTCAGGCACTAAACTTCTTCATGCACCTCGGGCCGCACTGTTCTATCTTTCTTCAGACTCTACATTTCTAGGAACTGGTTTTGAAACTACACATGAATCTCTTGAACCCATAGATTAACATCTTTTATTAGTGTCTCATGCAATCTCATCATGATTTCCAAAGCTTCCACCTGGTCCCAATCTTCTATTGTGATAGTGCAACCCTTAGATGAGGTAGGAGCGAGGCCACAAACCATTCGCGGTGCTACCCATTAGTCAGATTCATGTTAGCCTCACGGATCGTACATTTCAATCTCTGATCCAAATACTAGGGTGTCTCACAAGGATTCATCATGATCTCTTTGAATCGCACAATTGATTGTGCTTCATACTTAGGTCTACTAAACTCCTTATTCAACGCAGTTTGGATATCTTCCAACGCGGACATCGGGTTATCTGTGTAGTACTTAGTGTACCAAGTTAGTGCGCAGTCCAACAAAGCACTAACCAACACCACTTTCTTCTTTTTATCATCTGTGATACCCTGAGATTCCCACACAACCTTCATGACGAACCAAAACTGGTCTGGATCTTCATTCCCCACAACCTTGAACATAGGTAGCTTTACGGAGTTCGCCATTTGGAAAGGTGGTGGAGGTGAAGATGGGGGTGGTATGGGTGGATGAGGTATTCATAGGAACCCTTGCTTTATCAACTGAATAATGATCTATGGAGAAGCTTGTGCTGCTCCCTCGTCATCACTCACAGGAGGTTCAATCAACAGGCTATATTTAGGGCCTTTTCTTCCTCCATCCTTGAAAGTCCTTCCACTTCGCATAGCCCCAAACATCAAGGTAACTTCATAGCCCACTTTTCGCATAATAGAATCTTAATCCAAGTATTTAACGATTTTAAATAGTTACGTCACGACCCTTTGAAGAAGCGACGCTCTACTTCGTTGTAACTGATCGAAGCATCGACCGCGAATGATGTCACAAATCCTCCTATGATATAATCGAGCCAATGATCGACAACATGCATAATCTTATCTTCAAAGGTTTCCAATCGCTACACTAACTTCGGGGTCCAGACAATCGGACTGTCAAGCCGCCACCTCCCTTGGCCGTCTGCCAACTTCGTGATCCACTCATATAATTCAACCAGGAAGGAACAGAAGAAGATTTCATGTACCTCTATGTATAGATATTTGTCGAACCATTGTTCTTTCGTCAATCGTGGATTCTTGTTTTGTTGCGCCACGAATTCATGGATCTTTCTATCCAACCAGTCTTTAATCTCCTTCTTAGTTGAATTCCAATGATGCGACATCACACATCTCGTTATGCAAATCTTGGTCCCAGCAATGGAACCATTTGTTGGCTTGATGAGCTCTGACCCAGGTTCAATGTTAAGTAGCCAAGAAAATCCCTACACCACTGGCCCTTTCGGCACCAATCCGTGGAGCGCAGACTGAAGTCTCACCCGAAGCAGTATGGGGGGATACAGGAACCAACTTTCCACACCCTAAGATGGTTGTGATGTCGGTTATATCCCTAACCCTTCCTTTCCACAGATCGATAGGCCCTTTAGGGCTTATCATGGTATTTCTCTTATTCGTCCTTGAAGCCTCCCCGAAAGTCTCCGATCGTCCGCGAAGAGATCAGGCACTTACATGCCTCTGTAATTACTATTACTTCTGTATTTACTCAAGTTCACTTAAGTATTGGTTAAATTTAACATGCATTACAATTATCTTCGCGTAAATAGAAATTCTTACTCGCATTCATATGAAAAAGTAAAATACATAGATTTGCGCATCAAGATAGCATTAATTCATAACCCCAGTATTCAACATAACATAATCACAACATTCATAACAGAAGTAAAATAACGCATACACAGATAATTCCAAAATACTTATTTTTATTGATAATCCGTATTTTCAGTACAGACTCTGACTACCCTGTGCACACAGCTACAGGGGTCTACGTACTCAACTGCGGACTTCTACTCTAGGCCTTTGTGCACTCAATTGCAGAGCCTCTTTCTATGCTAAGACTCTTCACTCTTAGCTCTCATAGACCCATAAACTTACTCAGAACTCTACCAAAAACTTATGAACTACCTCAGACTCTTCTGAGACTCCCTTTTTATACAATACCATGGTCCACAGACCAAGGGTGGATCTCATTAAGCCAACATAAACTATCTAAACTAAGGGCGGAAACCCTTTATCACTGTTTATATCTTCGTGCTTCGCAACCACAAAATGCGGATACTTTATACAAAACTTGGGAATTTAGTCCCAAAACTTGGGCTTTTAACCCCAAAATTTACCCCAGGGGACCCATTCCCAAATGAGGTAATCCTTTGACCATCTGTTTTGGCTGCAACAATCTTAAACCAAAAAAGTACAATTGTCCAAACCGACAGTGCCATAACTAATAATCATCAGAAAATGCAACTGTAAAAGAACTGACCTAATCATTATAATTCATAATTAGAGGAAAGAGTCTTCTCCTCATCATTTGCACCATTTCTATCATTTGCTTGCTTGGGGGTTTGTCATGTATAACACATTCTTGACCTTGAAAAATAACTTTGTATCCTTTCTATGTTAATTGAACAATACTTATCAAATTGTGTTTGAGACTAGGAACATAATATACCTCTCATATTATCTTCAACTCCCCCTTCTTCATCAGAATGTTGACCATTCCTTTGCCATCTACTTCCACAACCCTATCATTCCCCAACTTTACCTCTATTTTCGCCGGTTGATCGAAATTTGCAACTAAATCCTTGTTTCCTGTCATGTGGTTACTGCAATCACTGTCTAACAACCACACACTAGTAGAAGGTTCATGCATGGTATGGAAATCTAAGAACATGGAGTTAGTACTCTCTATAGTGACATTAGCTCTCTGGTTCCCTTGATCAACTATCTTCTTCCTGCAATCATGAGCATAGTGACCAAATTTATTGCAATAATAACATCTCACTTTTCATTTGTAAACTCTTTGATTATTGTTGAAGCTTCTGTAGTTTCTTCCACTTTCATGTTCATTCCCTTCTCAACCATCTCTCTGACCACCATATTTCCACTTTGTCATCTACCTCTCGATCTACTTCTGCCTCGACCTCTGTCTCTTGAAATAGAAAACCGACTTTTGAAAGTGGTCTCTAAAGTGGAATCCTTATTTCTGTCTATCCTTGCTTCATGCGATAGAAGTGATCCCATCAACTCATCAACCGTCAATGATGCCAACTCTTTAGCTTTTTCTATGGCAGCTACCACAACATCAAATTTAGTAGACAAAGATCTGAGGATCTTTTCAACCACTCTTTGATCTTTAATTTCTTCACCATAAATGTTTCACTGATTTATGACAACTATGACCCAATTCATGAAAGAACCGATGTCTTTTGTCTCCTTAATCTGCAGAGTTTCAAAATCTCTCCCAGTGTTCTGCAACTTAACAGTATTGACTTTGGCCATACCTGTATAGTTTGTTGCCAAAGCATTCCATGCTATTTTTTCAGAAGACGTGATCATGATCTTCTAGAGCACTCGTCGGTCCACTCCTTGCTGGATAAGCTACAACGCTTGTGCATTATTCTTTTTATCTGTCTTCCATTGTTCTCTCTTTGCATTACTGAGAGCTCGTGCGCTTCATTCTTAGGTTCTGAAAACCCAAACTGGACAAAATCCCAAACATCATGTGCTTGGAACGTGGTCGCCATCTTAATGGCCCACACATCATAATCCTTCCTTGTAAATAATGGGAATAGGGGTTGGAAATTTTCCAAAATTTAATTTGAAAAAACAAATTCTCATTTGATAAGCTTTACAAAGCTTTTTTTTTTTAAAATGCTCCTTCCAAAAACATCCTAATTTTTATTTTTATATAAAAAACTTCTGGAAAAAAAAACCCTGTTTGAAAATCTCTAATTATTTTTTATATATAAAATAATTTATATATATATATATATATATAACAAAAACCTTTATAATACACCCTTCACGAATTAATAAAAAAGAACAATTTTTTTTTACGCGGCTCCTTTGATGTATTAAAAGGCCCTTTACAAAGGCACTTTGATAAACTTGAATAGCACTACGTGAACGAACTTCACAATTTATAAAACGAAATGTATGTTTTGGTTTGTTAACACTTCTGTTGCGGTGATGGAAAGCATGCTAATGCCTTCCACAATGACTATCTTCTGTGTTAGTCCATTAACTCTACAAAAACGAAAGGGACCTGCGTGTACCGCATGTATGCAGATCGGTGTAAGTCCACCACGATTAACGCGACTCTCTGTTGAGTCTGAATGCGTTATAATGCATTGTAGATAACCTGCCAAGGTGTGTTATAGCACTGACCATGAGAAAACATATTTCTCTTTTTTCACACAGACGGTTGTTAATTCGTTCTCTGTATCTCTGTGTAACTTAGCTTTGATACCAATTTGTTGGAAACACAGAGTAAACAAAACATGAATTCACCCAAAACACGAATTGCAGATCTTTTATTGATCATACAAAACTTGATACTTATAATGAACTAGATGAAATGTATTTAACATTAGCAACTCGTCTAAAATATCTTGACATACAACCACACACTAAAATTAGTCTATCACTTAACTCAAGCTTCACTCAACACTTAAACACTCAACTCTCCAAACACTAAATTAACTACCCTCTAAACATGGGGAGTAATTATCTTATTTTAATAAGATAACGGTGTTAAATGGCCCGGCTCCGCAACAAGCAAATGACGTGTTTACAAATCTTGAAATCGAAGTCATTTCGTTAATTCTCAATCCAAGTTACCCATATAGTGTTTTTGAAATTTATGGTGGTTTTTCAAATATGATTTATTTTTACCATAGAATTCATCATGTTGAATTATATTTAATACGAAACCATAAGCATTATCGAGAAGGATCGTTGCTTCGCTTAACTTCTTGTTCAACTGGTTGACAAGTTGCGTGAGACCATCATTATATGCCACTAAGAGATGATTTGCAGTTTCCACACATACACCGTTATATGTTTTCATTCCAGTGAGCCTTAAAATTGGAACACATCCGAGAGGAATGACATCTAATAAAGGAGGTTTCTTGCACCAATATTCTAAAGGCTCTGCCACATCCACATATAGAGGATAACCTAAAATTTATGATAATCAAGAATTCAGGTGAATAATTAGCCGGTAAAAATAAAAAATGAATGCTTCATACATACCAACAAGTACTCGTTATATTTACGAAGCAATAGCTTAACAAATTCTGGAGCACTTGTATTCCTTTGGAAGGTGGTATTCGCTAAATAGTTGAAGCCAATATCATTGATGCCAATGCTATTGGCATACAAGGATTGGGATCTAAATTCCTTTGCATAATAATCTCGTCCAAGAATTTGTGTTAAACGCAAAGAATAGTTGGCTGTATTTTGAGACTTATAGGGATGATATGCTGCAACAAAAACACCAACAATGTTTAATTGCTTGTTTTGAACATGTACATTCAATTAGAATGAACATGTATCTATTTTGGCACTCACCAAGTAATTCCTTGTGCAATGTAGTAATCTGCTTCCTCGAGATACGAAATTGATACCATGAGAGAAGTCAGATCATGGGTCCAGATAGGGAGGTGGGAACGACAACCTTAACTTACTAGCTATTAACAAATATCATACGTATATTAATATTAAGAGAGAAATGATCATAGAATTATGATTAGGTGAGATAAGGTTAATAAATAGGTGAAGAAAATACCGATGAAATCGAATATAGTTCGGCCAATAGTGAACGACCAATGGGGAGATGGGAGTAGGTCTCCCCATAAGGGGGGAATTTTCTTTAGCAGTCATGTTGGCGATGAAATTGTTGTTACCAGAGTCTCCTAGGGAATCCCCAAAAATGAACATAGCAAGGACATTATGTTTAATGGCCGTAGCCAAAGGAAACTACAAAAGCAACATAAGCGCTATGCTTGAGACGTAGGCAATGAACATCGTTAAAAACTCCATGAGAAACTTCCCCTTCATATGATTAAGGACGGGAGGGATGGATGCATAGAAATGGAAATGAAATACAATGACACTCACTCTGTGATCCGCATCCACTTTTATGGAGAAAGATGAAATAATTTGGAAATATAATAAGAAGAGCTAGTGATGCGTGATGAGGGTGTCGTTGGAAACATTAATTCCAACCACTAAACTCATTAAATGCTCAACAATCTCGAGAGTTCAGGAGACTTATGGAGACTTCAAGTAGCGTTCCAAAGAAGCCATCGACAACCAGAATCCAGAAACTTCTCTACTGTGTATAAAAAAATCCTTGCTTGGTCATGGAATGAGCAAGTTGTGTTTGTGTTTAGTGTTCAGTTTGCATTCTCTGATATGGTATCAGAGCTCAGGTGAGATCTGAGCTCACAGCCAGAGTTGTGGGGGCTCGGTGGTGGTGAGCTGTGTAAAGGAGGCAATGAGTCTGAAGGCTCGGTTGTGTGCAACCAGAGTAGCAGAGTTAATAGTACATAAGCGTTGTGAAACCTGTGAGTTGGAGCTGTGTGCTGTCCTGAGACTATTGAGTCTAGATGAGTAGTTGTAATCGCCATTGGAGGAGGCCAAATCTTTACTCATGGAAGAGAGAATTCGCTTTTGGGTGAATCTGTAGCGTTGTGATATTGTATGTGTGAGATCCGTGGAGTCGTTGGAGACGTGTTGAGTTGCGTTGAAGATTGACATTGCTGAAGATTATAAAGAATTTCCAATCGAAGGTGAAGCTGCTGAAGATCGTTTCCATTTGGAGGAGACTGTGTGTTAAGTGCTGGAGCCATGAAGAGATGGAGAAGTGGCCTGCTTTAATACTGCTAGACAATTATTTTTTGAGTAGTCATTGACTGTTTGAAAAACGTTGCGGGGCCGTGAAGATTGGAGACTGTTCTTTCTCTCTGTTCTTCCTATTCTTCGAATGTTGTAGAAAAATCTGTTTGCAGCGGGTAAAGGCTTTGGTGAAGGGCGGATTTGCTGAAGATGTTGCATAAGAGACTGTTGAATGTGATTTCCGTGTTTTGTGTTGAAGTTTTTTGGTTTTAATGGTAAAGATGATTTTATAAATGTGGTTGCTCAATAGTATGAGAAATTTGAAAGACTCTTCAAAGATTGATGGATGAAATTGATCTGGTGTGTGTGGAGTCACAAAGCGTAATTTGAGATCTCACCTTGCGTGTTGTATTGTGCCTTGTGAATTGTGGTTGGATGGGAATGCTATCAGAAGATAAGCATTGCGTGTGGTCCTTGGAGCGTGGTTGGTGTGGCCTATTGTGCGGACCTGGTTGGTGCTGACTGTGGAGTAAAAGCTTGTGGCTTGGCGTAGCGTGGCAGATGAATTTTCTCAGAAGGCAGTACAATGTTTTTTTTTTTTTTTTAACAAATTGTTCTCCCTTGAAAGTTTCTTTTATGAAATGCACTTCAATAAATACAGATTTTAATATATTAATTTTTCTGAAGTTACCTGGTCCAAAAAGCCTTTGTGAAATTTACCTACTACTCAACCCTTAATTAGTCATAGTCGCCAAGCATCGGGATAGTAGCCTTATGTTGTCAACCTGAGTTTGTTATTATGGTTATTGAGTATTCTGACAAACGTATACAAGGTTTAGCTTTTCATAGTTTGAGTCGTGTAGCCGCAGTGATGCTTGGTGTTTGATGCTAATTATTTATTCGGAAAATGTGTTTGGTATGAAGTGAAGTGTGTTCAAGAGCGAGAGTTCATTGTTTGCCATAGATTTGGTTATGTGATAGAGTGATGGGTCTCGAACAATCAAAGAGAAAATTAAAATAATCGAACAGAAGGAATGAAATGGCAGAAGCTTCAGAAGGATTTGAAATGTTTCCTGTTGAATTTGTGCCTAATGAAGACATGAATCAACATGAAGAATTTGAAGACACCTATGAAATATTGAAGCGATTAATACTAGTTCAGCCTACTTTCTCAGGTAAAATTTTGAAGCTTTGGGCAATTAAAATGGAAGGATTGCTTGGTTCATTAGATTTATGGAAATTTGTCCAAGAAAATTCAATGAATTATGATAAGTGTAGAAATGCAGTAGCATTACATTTCATTATATTAGCTCTTGATGAAAACATTTTGTCTAGTATTTTGCATAAATATGGTGAAATACATAATGCAAAAATATTTTGGGATGTTCTTGAAATGAAATACAATATGGAGGGGAGTGAGAAAGTTGAAGATGTTGAAAGTGGTGTTGTTAAGAATGGTGATTGTGTTGAAAGCATCAGAAGTGGGATCAGGACTGAAAGTATGTCTCTAGTTGAAAATAGAGTAGCATGTGATAGTGAGGAAACTCCTTGTGATCAAGAGACGTATGAAGTGAAATTTGATGAGAATTATTTATCTCATGAAGAGTGGTTCAATCTCATGTAAGAAAACCATCTTATTAATGAGTTGTTGTTTGGTGAGAAGAGCTTCCTACCTCCATACACAAATCAAATGCAGAGCAACATGTTTGCAGCAACAAAGTTGATTAAAGAGGTTGAAGATATGTATCAACTAACTATGTCACCAAAGAATGATGAAGGAAGAAAAGCTCTCTTAAAACAATAGGATGACAATGGTTCTTTTTATGAATCTAACATTGTTTTTAAGTGTGCATATATTGACAGCCAAGAAGAAGAAATAAAAGAAGAATTTGCAAGCATTAAGTACAAGCATAAGTCCCAAGAACTTGTAGCAATATTGAATACAAAAAATGTTAACCCGCAATCAAGAAATGAGAAGCTTCATCACTATATCTTATGGAAAGAAAGGTGAAGATGAAATTGCATTAACAAATGAACAAGTATGTACCCTTTAGCAAGAAGGCAAAAATGAAAGATGTGTTATCAAGTCGTTTGTTGTAGAAAATCCAGATTATGTTGTAAGCCTAGCTTAGACTTACACCAACACGCATGTCAATTAAGAATATATTTGTGTCGTATGTATTGTACTATAGTGTATTTTGTATGTTTTTCTTATGTTGGAATTAAGGGGAGCATTGGAAATGTTAATTCCAACCACCAAACTCATTAAGTGCTCAACCATCTCTAGAGTTTAGGAGATGGCCTCGAGACTTCTGGAGACTTCAGGTAGCATCCTGAAGAAACCATCAACAGCCAGAATCCAGAAACTTTTCCGCTACATATAAAAATCCTTGCTTGGTAATGGAATGAGAAAGCCATGTTTGTGTTCAGTGTTCAATTTGCGATAGGCATTGGGTTTAAAATGTGTATTTAGACCAAACTTGTAAAGCGACTACAATTCAGAAGACTTCTCACATTAAACCAGCAACTAAAATATTCTCGATTATACGTTTTTGGAATTCTTTGGAAATTTTTAAAATTTTAAACTATAGTTGTTATGTTTAAATATTTGTGAGTGCACAAAATTTTTTGAGGGTGCTAAATCTACCTATATCATTAAAAAAATTATTTAAACACTCCAACAATTAAATTTTTTAAAAACTTTGCACAAAAATAAAGAAATACAAATTCACGGTCGTGTTACACGAATCCTATAAAATTTAGCTTTGTAATATGATAATGGAAATACAACTGCGTGACAAAGTTGACAGAAATGCTATGACGAGATAAGGGTTGGCAAATGTCGACATCATGATATCATGTTAATCAATAATTGGTAGTCCCTGCTCTGAACCAAACTCTGAGTTACACGATAGTCCCCACTGCGTTTTGCATTGTGAATGGTACTTTATGAAGAAAGAAAACCGCCAGTCAACTGACCCTGTAAAATTGTTTAAAAATTATGTCATTCCCTTTCATTATTATTTTAAGTTGCAATTATTTAAAATTGTGTTAATTTTTTTTAATTTTTTTTTTTTAAAGTTGCTTACTTTGTTCACATATAAGGGACATTGCATGAGCATGAAGGGTGCAAGACACTTTTGTTTAAAGGATACTAGAAGATGGTAGTGTGGAACAAGGCAATAGGGAATGGAAATAGGCACAAGGGTATCATAGTTTTATTAAGGGAGAAAGAAGACCGTCTCATTCAGTTAGAAAAAGAAGATTCAAATATGCAATTCATTTGGTTTAAAATATCAGAAAATGGAAACCACATCAGAATTATGGCATGCTATTTTGCGCTGCAAGTTTCAAAAATCTACAAAGGTAGAGGGCTTACCAAAATGATCCATTTGCAACCTTAAAAGCGGATATTGCAAAATAATCTCAGCTAGGTGAAGTCCTTATAGTGGTTGATTTCAATGCTAGGACTGCAAGTGAACAGGCTAGCATTCTTTATTGTAAAGAAGATTGCAACCTTATTTGGCTTACAGAAGAGAGTAATCATCAGTGGAAAAGAATTTCAAAGGACAAGGGTTGCAATCTCTTTGCTGAATAATTGCTTACTCTATGTGGGGCCTTTGATTTAGTCATTTGTAATGGCTTGACTAGATGGGTAAAGTTCGATAATTTCACTTGCAATACTTATAATGGAGGAAGTATAGTAAATTATATAATTTTCTCGCATGGCTTTTGTGAGAAAATGGAGGAATCTTTTATTGGAGATCAAGTGTGGGACTTAAAATCATATCACAAGCTAATTTATTTAAGTTTCTCTTGGAATTGAAAGAAAAAATTAGAGTAAAAAATTTAGTATGTACAACAAAATCTCCCATAGGTCAAAATTCTTTTGACTCTAGAAAATTGTAATACCTTCAAAATGATGCTAGAGAGGCTCTTTGAGAAGGACAAAATTACAATTCATGACCTTCATAGTCATGAATTAACACATTCAATTCAATGTGCACTTGCAGAGTGCAAAAGAGAAAAAATTAAGAAGTTTGAAGCAAATTGCTTTCCAGTTAATGTTTGGTTTGAAGAGGAATGCAAAAAGGCAAGGAGAATTTGGAAATAGTTAAACAAGGATAACATAAAGCTCAAAGCTTACAAGAAGTTATTAAGCAAGAAAAAAGTCGATTCCATGGTTTTAAGGAGAGAAGAACTAATCTTCCTTGGGAAAAATAATCCCAAATTATTTTGGAAGGAGCTCCAACTGAGAAAGATACAAACTAGAAATAGTATTACAACTTCTGAATGGTTTGGCTATGCAAGACAACTCTATGAGAAGGATCTCAAGGTTGACCCTCCCCCCTTGGTCAACATTGATACTGAACTCTTCACGATGCAAGAGGTAGAGATGGGTATCAAGAAGTTGGGTGTTGGAAAAGCAAAAGACATAGTTGAACTCGAAGTAGAATATCTAAAGTGGGGCTCAAAGATCCTTACACCTCACATTATAAATTTTTTCAACAACGTCATACAATAGGGGCTCCCCATAGATTGGAGAACTAGTCTGACAATACCTCTTTTCAAGAGAGGTGACGTGAATAATCCCTCCAAATATAGGACCATCATGATAAACCTTTTGTTTGCAAAGCTATTTGGAAGCATGAAATTAGCAAGTAGGAAAAGGAAAGAGATAAGCTTGCTAAAGAGCGAGCACGTTTTAGACCTAAACATTCCACAGTTGATCATTGTATAACTATAAGGCACATCATTGAAAAGGTTTGGGAGAGAAAAGAAGAATTCTTTTGTTGCTTTGTTGATTTCAGAAAAAGCGTTTGACACAGTTCTTAGGGATAAGCTTTGGCACAAAATGGAGGAACTTGGGGTTCCTAAACATTTGAGAGCATCTGTGTATAGGTTGTATGAAGAGGTGAAAGTTAAAATTAGAACTTCAACAGGCATTTCTGAAAGTTTTAGAAGAGATATCGGGCCCAATCAACGTTACCCACTATCTCCAACCATTTTTGGTTTATATATTGACAAGCTTGAGGAGTGGTTAAATTCGCAAGGGTTTGATGGTATCTATTTGGGCAAGTTTGTTATGCGACTTCTTTTGTATGCAGATGACATTATTTTGATTGCTAAATCGGCTCTTGGTATGCAAGAGCACTTACTATCCCTTGAACATTTTTATAGAAGTGTGGGGATGCAAGTCAATATCAACAAAATGAAAGTAGTGGTTTTCTTTAAAAAAAGAAAACATAAGTAGTATAAGTTCTACTTTGAAGGCAACATTTTGGAAGAAGTTGTGGATTACAAATACCTTGAAATTGACTTGAACAAAAATCTAAGCTGGGATGGTTGTAGAAAGAAAAGAACTTTGGGGGGTTGGAAAGCATTTTATGCTTTTCAAAATAGGTGTAGAGAGGCAGAGTTATGGGACTGAAAAACCACTCAAACTCTTTTTGGGCTTATAGTGATTCTGATGATTCTCTATGGTTGTGAACTATGTGCTAGCAATACGTCCGACATGTAGTTGAGACAAATTGAGAAAATTTAGAAGCATTTGATTACAAACAAATTCAAGATTAAAAGTGCAATTCCTTATGCTATCTTGTGAAGTGAAATGAGGGCTTCTCCTATTGAAGAAATTGCTATGGTACGAGTCATAAGGTATTTAAAAAAAAATGAGCAAATGGAAGATGGTAGATAGCCTAAGGTTGTCTTTAATGACAGATTGTGCAACAAAATAAAAACTTGGATGCAACAAAATAACAAATGGTTTAGTAAATGGGGTATTTTCTTGAACATATGTCCCATAAACAACAAAGAGATAAATATTTTGTTATGGATAAGTTCCACAAGTGTACTTGGGATAAGGAGCTAGGAAGAAATAAAAAGTACTATATTGAAGTGTTTAATCCCACTCATAGTCATCAACCAAAAGTATACATCGAAGCTAATATCTCTTGGAGAGCCAAAAATCTTATTGCTCAGTTAAGGACTAATTCTCATCAACGCTGTTGTGACACATGGCACTGGAAAATGCCAGAAGAAGTGTGGGAGGAAAGAGTATGCATTTTTTTTTCTTCCGGAAAAGTGTTAATATAAAAGAATTTCTTTCTAGAATGTGAGGCCTTCAAAGACAACAGGGAAAGTTATGCATATGTGCTAGCAACTAGCTCTTGGGATAATCTATTTAGCGAGGGGTTTTTCGAGAAGATGGGAGCATTTATTGTGAAGCTTCACAGAAAAAGGGCCGAATACATCAAGCAAATGAAGAAGCAACATATCCCATAGGATATCTTTAGCCTCGTGGACGTTAAAATCATTTCTCTCTTTCTTTCTTTCTTCTAATTTTTGATATATTAGATATATAAGAGATTAAATTGTTTGAAGCGTAAAAATAAAAAAAATTAAAAACATGATATTATTTTTTTAAAAATATATAAATGTGGGATTAAAATAAATTGAGATAGGTTGTTAACTTTCAATTTTTGAAAGGTTTATAAATGTAGGATAAAATTGAATTAAGATGAGTTGTTTGTTGTTGTTCGGTGTGTAGACATACCATGTATTAAGTTTATGTATTAATATCTGCTTTATTTGAGAGGAGTAACACTTTCTTATTTCAAGCAACTACAATTTTTGTAATAATAATAATAAAGAAAAGATAATAACAGTACATAAATAATAAATAATAAAAATAAAAATATATATATTATAATAAAAATGAACAAAATAATAAATAATAAATAGTTAAAGAGAAGTATTATATTATAAACTAATAGAAAAGTTATTATATGTAATATAAACTAAATTAAGCAAGTTACAAAAAACAAAAAGTAAAAATAATAGAATAATAAAGAGTTAGATTGCGAAAAATATTGAATTAACTAAAATTTTAAACAAAAAAATAAAACTTGACATGTTGAAACATGGATTGTGTGCATGCATATCTCTTTTCAATCCCTTTCTAATTTTGGAACAATTTATTCTATTTAACAAATGAAAAAGAGATGAGAAACATATAAGAAACAAAAGATGGAAGATGGATTCACTGGGAGTTGTCACATCATATCCACATTCTAACCCAAATACATATGTAATTTATTTTACACAAGATCAATGAATACCATGCAATGATCACATATCAATGTTTTAAGGTAATAACTCTAGCTTGTTATGTTATTAGTATATTATCATTTGCAATTGTCGTAATGGCCATACTTTAATTATTACTCCGGATTTATTAAGGTAAAGTTTTTCTCCCAAGTTTGGTTAGCGATGACCTCACATGGGGCTATTCCGATGTCATTTAATTTCTGGATTAAATACAAACTTCATCATAGTTATGGTTTATGGAAATTTGGATTCGATTTGTTTTTAGTGTGATTTTTTGAAAAAAATTCAATGGATTTTGTTTCGGGGAAAACTAAAGTCTTTTCGATCTGCTAGTCCCGCTGAGATGGGTAGCTATCTTAGAAACAAACAATTCAAAGCACTTCAAGATTTCCTTTATGTATGATAGATAAGAGAGAAGCAAAGAGGACCAACCTGTATCTTTCGCTTGGCTCCTTGCTCGTTTCCTCTCTCCCTTGATAAAGTTGGCCACTCTTCTCCTACTTGTCCTGCTTTAGAGAATACCTATAGAGGCAAAGCAACAAAACACTATCAAAGAAACTCGATCTATGATATCATAAAAAATGCAGAATCAGAAATACATTGACCATACGATTGCATCTACAAATAACAAGATTCACAAACACACGATTATATGGAGAAAAACTCAAAGAACTTTATTGATAGTAGAAATAGAAGAGAGGATTACATCCCAGCTGTCTGATCCAGCATCACTCTCCCAGCATGAAAGCCCTCTTCACCTCATGAAAAGCAAGATCACCCAACAATACAATGTTTCTTCTCAAAGAGAAACCAACATTACTTACTTACAAGTTACAAAATTCCAGCCTCTAGATATCTCAGTTGAGGGATCCATTTATAGATATTTGTAGAGGGGTGAGTCAGCTTCTTTCTTTTTTATTAGTTTCATTTCACTGATATTTCTTGGTTCCACTAGGAGATTTCTTTGATCTCTTACTCATCCCTGGGCGAATTTATAGAGGCAAGTGTCATATGAGAAGTTTCTAGAAGATTCTCTGGGTTTCCACTTAGCAAACTGTCTCTGCCATTTATCTACTCTCGCCCATCACACCCCACAGAAGGATCTTTCAGTATGCATCACACTTGGCCAGTGTAGCAGCCAATACGCATCGCACCTGGACCATGGAGCAGTCTGTATGGTCCAGTTTTGGCCAGTTGAGTGGTTTTTCAGGTGGAACTTCTGGGAAATGATGTAATCAGTTGACCACGATCCTTTGGGGTGTGAAACAACACTTTTAGGGGTTTTAAAGCCCTTGGTTTATCGACATATGTGATTGGGGTTGTAGTGCCCAAATATGTCTATAACAGTTGCCCCCTAAAGCATGAGGTCGTAAATATTCTGATGTCAAGTGAAATGCTTTATCATGAGGATCTAAGTTATTCAAACTGGAAGGTGACCTGTATAAAATACAATATAATACATCATCTTCATATCATTTTCATGATCTAGCTGAGGCGGGCATTCCCATGCTCAGCTTTATAAATTCATTTTCATGTACATAGGACAGATAATCGTCTGCTATTGGAGACTTGTGATTCTTGTAGAACCATCATCCCTTAGCTTGGATGATCATCTGTGCAGCTACTGTGTACATTTGATGTCTTTATCTTCCTAAATATATCGCAGCCTGGATGGATGAAACTAGATCCGGGGTCTTCAAAATTTGTTTAATCTTCGCTCGATGTACAAGTCGATCCATGTGAAAAGATGTTCTGAAGTCGAACATGGAAAGACATCACTTGATTACCAAGAAAGGATACTCACGGAAGTCCATTCATCTATGATAGCTCCAGAAATGATCATTTTGTAAACTTGTACTATGATTCAGAATGGTACATTAGATGGAAGGCGAGGTCCCGCTAGTTGATTTCAATCAAAGGAAACGACTAGATTGCTTGGAGGGGGGGACCAAATAAATGGCTAGATGAATCTCTCGAAATGGGAAACTTTCCTCCTTTTGTAAATGAATGGGTAGATTGTCCCCATGTTCATCAGACTCTGTGTTAACAAAAAGAATTTGAATGGTGTCGTTCTCATTCTCTTTGGAAATTGTATCATCTAAAGGTGGACCTTTTGAAGACAAGATTGGGTCTACTACCGTCTTGACTTGTTGACTTTGTTCTAGTATGGACTCAGAGGGTTTATCTTCAACGATAGGCATTTTGACCGAAAAATGAGTTATGTCAGTTGGATTTTCAACTAGCGATGGACTTGGAAAGAGTTTCTTGTATCCAGGCGGAAGTCACTGCGGTGAAGCAGGACGATTATCCAAGAAACTTTTGGCTTCGTCCAGAAAAGGACAATGGTGAAGGGCATGATCACCTTCACACAACCTACAAGGAAATCTGAACTTTCCTTTTTTTCCATTGAATTCATTTTCACTAGTAGATGGTGTGCTCTCAACATGATCAACAGAGGTTGATGACACCGAATGGTGCAAGCGGGGAGACCAGTCTCTCAAGATCTGCGAAATGCAAGGACTGTCTCGATGAAAGTGGTTTCCTCTGCAAATTATGCATGGAGATTTGGGTTTGGAAGGTTCGGTGTGCGGATTTTCGTCGGATGATGCATGGTTGCCCCCTTGCTTGACTGACTTCTTCTTCTTTTTCTCCTTCCCTTTCTTCTTCTTGTTAGTTACTTGGTTTTAGTATCAATAGTTTCACCAAGCGAAGAGGAAGAAGGAGAGGGAGAAACTAATGAAGTAGAAGGTGAGGGAAAAACTCCAGTATCATCTCGTTGCTCATTTGATTGCTAAGGAATCACGGTGTTTTCAACGCTAGAGGTTGAGAATAGCCATATTGGCAGGCAAATTGTGATTCCTGGAAGGGACAATGTAGCCATATATGGAGCACCAATATCTCCCCAAGAGGAGAAAGGACTAGGATTCCCCCCCAAGGGGGAATACTTCATTGGTGGATTCCATTACCTCAACCTAAGATCAACGAAGGAATAGGGATGTTATTCCAAATTAAATAAATTTTATGACGTTTTGACACAACTTTGCTTTTTCAATTTCTAAGAGTCAAGAAAAAGCTAAATATGAATCTAGTCACCTTAAATTTTTAATGAGCCTGAAGTGACAAGTGCTCAGATGGACCTTTTCTTTTAAGGAGTCAAAAAGGAACAAAAGTGACTGCTCTGGAAATCTAGATAGAGGGATTACCAAACCAATCGAAAAATTGCAATATACACCTTGGTGGTAAATTAAAGAGAAATTACCAAGGATTTTACATACAACAGTCAATCTTCTCGAATGTTATGTTTAGTGCATTGCAGTCAATAGGGCGGTAGACACGACTTCCTAAGGATAAAAGATATCAGCCTGTTGTGGTCTCCCAATATATACTCGACGGTACGGGGAGCACAAGTTTGTACTAGCACTTCTCATATTAAAGAGGAGGAATCACCCAACCTTCGATGAAAACGATAGTTACCAGGTTTTACGACACTGGAATTTGTCTCTAGCCTAGACCTCTAGATGTGTTGCATTAGGTTCCAAAGTGTTTTTATGTTCATTGAAGTTTATTTTAGAGTTTATCTTTTTTAGAAGTTTGTCTTTCAAGGTTCACCATGTGATGTAGATGTAAAATTCCTAAATATACAATTCTAAGATGATAAACAATCATTTGTTTTTTTCCAGAAATGAAAATCCTAGCTACTAAGGAAAGAAGAGTACGATTCTTTCAACAGAGAGCAGAGAGCACACACTAAATGCTTTTTTTCCTAAATCATTTTCCGCACGCAGTCTAAATGTAAATGCACATGCATGTATTTGTTTTTCTGTTTCCTTATTGTGAGAATGCCAAAAAGGAAAACTAAGTACAGATTTGAACTATTTTCTTCAAAACCACACCAAATATTGACAATTCAAATCAAATACAATGGCAAAAGTACAGTCGACTGTCTAGAAGAGGAAGACTTTACGACACTCTTCTTTTCAACTCATAATGACAGTTATGACACTTCTTTGTATCAAAAGCGACAATTCGATTAAGCTACTTTTGACAAAGGATGACTGTAAATGATGAAAAATACATAAAAACATTCACAAATCTTGATCAATGGAGGCTGAATAATGTAAAGGAATATGGCTTCAGCAATGATATACTGATCATAAGCAGCAAAACTACTGAATAGAGCTGAAAACAAGGAGAAAAAAAAACCAAATTCTAGAGAGAGAAACAGTATCATTCAGTGATCGCAACTATCCTTAAGGGAAATAGGGATGCATCTCACCTGCAACACACGAGAGGTGTGATGCATCCAAGTTGCTTGTTACAGACAGTGCAATGGACCAAGGAACGAAACTGAGTTTGGTTTTCACTCAAAATTTGCAGTTGAGTTCAGTGATTTAGGTTGAGCTGTGATAGACAGTAAAAAAAAAGTATAGGGGTATGATCTTATGAGGTTATTGAGCTACGACAAGGGCACTTAGGATGTTTGCAAGTATGATGTTCAGTTCATAAACCAACCCAGAGATTGACTGAAGCAACGCTGATCTAATTTGCACTTGCATAGCAAGGGCAGTTCGAAGGCTAGTTGGCTTAACTTCAGGCTCCGTTTGTAGTTTATAAAGCAAAAAATAGTAAAAAACAAACAATCTATTCACTCCCCAGTGGAGTCGCCATTTTGTTTCCAGGAAAACTAGTGTCTTTTCAATCTGTTAGTCCCACAAAGACGGGTAGCTATCTTAGAAACAAACAATTCAAAGCACTTCAAGATTTCTGTTATGTATGATAGATAAAAGAGAAGCAAAGAGGACCAACCTGTATCTTTCGCTTGGATCCTTGCTTGTTTCCTCTCTCCCTTGATAGAATTTGATAGAGTTTGCCACTCTTCTCCTACTTGTCTTGCTTTAGAGAATACCTGTAGAGGCAAAGCAACAAAACACTATTAAAGCATCTCAATCTATGATATCATAAACAATGTAGAATCATAAATACATTGACCATACAATTGCATCTACAAATAACAAGATTCACAAACACACGATTATATGGAGGAAAACTCAAAGAACTTTATTGATAGTAGAAATAGAATAGAGGATTACAACCCAGCTGTCTAATCCAGCATCACCCTCCTAACATGAAAGCCCTCTTCACCTCATGAAAAGCAAGATCACCCAACAATACAATGTTTCTTCTCAAAGAGAAACCAACAACACTTCCTTACAAGTTACAAAATTCTAGCCTCTAGATCTCTCAGCTGAGGGATCCATTTATAGATATTTGTAGAGGGGTGAGTCAACTTCTGGGTTTTTGATTAGTGTCATTTCACTAATAGTTCTTGGTTCTACTTGAAGATTTCTTTGATCTCTTACTCATCCCTGGGCGAATTCAGAGATGCAAGTGTCATATGAGAAGTTTCTAGAAGATTCTCTG
The DNA here is from genome assembly GCA_000404065.3 of Pinus taeda. Taxonomy (NCBI): domain Eukaryota; kingdom Viridiplantae; phylum Streptophyta; class Pinopsida; order Pinales; family Pinaceae; genus Pinus; species Pinus taeda. Next base: position 49,508 of record APFE031613674.1, read on the forward strand.
GGTTTCCACCTAGCAAACTATCTCTACCATTTGTCTACTCTCGCCCATTGCACCCTACAGAAGGATCTTTCGGTATGCATTGCACCTACCCAGTGTAGCAGCCAGTATGCATTACACCTTGATCATGGAGCAATATGTATGGTCCAGTTTTGGCCAATTCTGAGAGGTTTTTCAGGTGGAACTTCTGGGAAATGATGTAATTAGTTGACCATGATTCTTTAGGGTGTGACACAATACTTTTAGGGGTTTAAGAGTCCTTGGTTTATTGACATATGTGATTGGGGTTGCAGTGCCTAAATATGTATATAACAAATTTTTCCGCTCTAATTTCTCTAAAATCAAACTAAAATTTATTAAAATCACAAACTTGATAGGTAACAAAAGACAACTCCATTGGAATTTATAAATTTCATTAAGATTTAAAAGACAAATCCATTGGGATTTATAGATTTCATTAAGATTTATTTTCTTTGCTCGAGTTCTTGTATTAACACAAACGTGGTTGTACCATAGTCCCATCGGTATCATCTATTTACTATACCCGTCCTCCAGGATGACCGATCAATAGACTTCTTGTGTAATAGTCACCATATGATCTTGTACCCTAGATCTGATGGCCTGGGTCGAAAGAGGCAGTTGTGTAGCCATTTTTTCTTTCTCGAGCTTGTGTACAGTCTCCTTTTGTCAATGGTCTGAGTTCGAGGCTTGCTCTATAACTTTCATGGCAAACTCAGAGGTTCTTCTGGCCCGTGGGTTTATTCCTCAGGTATGTAAGCTTTATCAGTTTACCCTTCACTTATTTTCGCTCTTCATGCTGATCATTTGAAATAGGCTAACCCTTGGCTATCTTCTGATGGCTAGTGGTTTTCAGCATTGAGGAGGGTGCTGCCATTAATTCCGGCTGGGAAGTGTTGAGTTCTCATAAACTCCCTATTCCATACCGTCGAAGCTTGGGAACAAAGACGATTTATGCCAAGGTTCTTCTTGCAACTCTCAGGTAACCCCTTAGATCTTTCCCTCTCAACATCAAAACTGTTTTTCTTTTTCCTTCAGCACAACGACAATTTAATTTATTTATGTGGTTACTTCAAGTAAGGGATTTCACCAGCTTCTACTACTGGCTAATTGAAGAATTTATTCCCTCACCACTGTTTGACATATGGTCGCCCTTCCAGGTTTTACTCCACCCCATTTTCTAAATATATTTAAGGAGGACCTCTCAGGCTAACGGTTATATGTCGAGTCCTCTGGGTTCTCTGCTTGCATAGTTGTACTGCTTAAGCTTCATGTATCTGTTTGTTTAACTTAAGTTATTCAAGCCTTCTTGCAAAGGGTTCTCAACTTTGTTGTGCTCCCTAAAATTGCACGGTGTTGACCTACCGCGACTTATTATTGTTTCCTATTTGGTTTACTCTTTTAAATGGCTTGATAACTACAGTGTATCCTCGCACTCTACCACGATCAAATGAAGAAATAATGTTTATGCAGTAATATTTCACCCTTACCTGTAACAGGGTTTACCTTCATGTATCCTTGGAATTAATAAATCTTTTTTATTTATTTAAAAGATTATCCAAGAATTTGTGTTCCAATATTTTATTCCCATACTGCAACTGTCTACCAGGTCGACCTTGCTGTTGGCCTTGGAAGACTCCATCTAGTATTAGTAATATCTTCCTCTTAATTATATAAACTAATGGGTAATCCTTCCAGCTATATATATTCTAGAAGTAATATATTTACACTTCTTTCTTTGTAAGGGTTGTAAATGATATGTCAACCTTGATAGTTTAGTTCTTAACCTTTTTGTTTTTAAATTTATATGTAACTATTAATCCATTACTCCTGTTAGGTTTACATATAAAAGGAAAGATGGATGTAATGCTTATTTACCATTCACTCTTTCCATGTAATTATAGATTCATTAATGTCCCTAAATAACATGGAAGAAATATGAAGGAGAAGACAATAATATAATGAATTTACTAGTTCTTTTATTTCCATAAAATATGCTTTTCTTAACTATTAGTCTTTTACTCTCCTCAAAAACTATAAAGGAATTTCATTCATATTCTACTACAACAACTCACGATAGCTAATACCATTAGCCATACATATTTCTTTACTATACATATTTGTTTACTATTCATATATATCCAGAAAGAAATTTCATTGATACATTACTAACAACATTTTATTATAATATGCATTTTTATCTGTTTATTTGTCTTTCGCTTACTGGTAGAAATGCAATTCATATACATATACTGAAACACTTATTTTCTCTTTAAAGGTCAGAAATTCACAAATGAAGCCTCCCCACCCTTTTTCGCTTACTAGTAGAAATGTAATTCATATACTGAAACACTTATTTTCTATTTGAAGGTCAGAAATTTACAAATGAAGTCTCTCGACCCTTCCAATGAGAAGTTGGCTATCATGTCCAACCTTCTTCCCCCAATCTCCACAATTCCTTCAACACAATTTCTAATGTAGCAGTTAGCCTCAGGACCCCAAGTCCAGTCTACAAACACTTTCCTTCCACTAGGGAAGATATTTTTTGGAGGTTTGGTTTTCCCATTGAATCTCTATTCAACTCAAGGAATCCTCCTTATTTTTTTGCTAACCCCGCTCCCTCCACTACCCTATGTCTCCCTCCTTTTTCTTGGAGAAAGAGGAGGCAAGGAGATCCTTTTTCTTGGAGAAGGTAGGAGGCAAGGAGATAACTGCTCCTAACCATAATATTATGGTATGGTGAAAAGAGAGTTACCGAGGTTGATTAGTTACTTCTGTCTGTAATAGTAAAATATCCAATAACTACTTCAAAACCTAGGGGTGTCACAACAATACTAGTTGATTGAGGGTTTAGAGGTGGCTACTCCGGAACCAACTCCATTATAATTGCATGTCTGTTTCATTTTGGGCAACACATCAATAAAATGTTCAAGCAATGAAACATTCTAATTTTTGAATGTTGGTGAAAAGAGAGTAGTGCAACATTCTAATTTTTGAATGTTGGTGAAAAAAGAGTTACTGAGGTTCATTAGTTACTTCTCTTTGTAATAGTAAAATATCCAATAACTACTTCAAAACCTAGGGGTGTCACAACATACTAGTTGATTGAGGGCTCGGAGGTGGCTAGCTATAGAAAATTTATGTGCAGTGTATCTACAATTGAGTAGAAAGTTGTTTCCAAAACTTTGTTCTCAATAGTAGGATTTCAACAACATTACTACTCTGATAGGATAAGAGTCTACAATTGAGTAGAGAGTTGTTCCCAAAACTTTGTTGTGGTTAGTAGGATTTCAGCAACATTACTACTCCGAAATCTCAAGTAAGGTACATTGTCACTACAAGTCTTCTTTTCTTTGTGGTTTTAAGAAATTCTATGCCATTTAGTTGTCAATTATTAATGACATAATTGATGAAATTAGTTGTATATTTTAATTTTCGTCACTACAAGTCTTCTTTGCTTTGTGGTTTTCAAAAATTCTATGCCATTTAGTTGTTGATTATTAATCGCATAATTGATGAAATTAGTTGTATATTTTAATTTTGGGGTTGTTACAGTATGTATGTATGTACCATGTATCAACTCCATTCTAATTTCATGTCTCTTTCATTTTGGGCAACACATCAATAAAATTTTCAAGCAATGCACATTCTAATTTTTGAATGTTTAAATTGTGTTTCTGAATGTATAAATTGTCTAGAATACATAAATTAGATGTGCAATTGCAAGAAAATGTTTAAGTGAAATGTTTCAATTACAATTTCTTTATATTGACATATATATATATTTAAAATATATTTAAAAATTACTAAATATACTTTTAATACATGTTTCCCAAAATATTCTCACATATGATAAGTTGACTTCATAATAAATAGTGATAAGTTGACTTCATAATAAATATTTTTTAATATACTTTTAATACGTGTTTCCCAAAATATTCTCACATATGATAAGTTGACTTCATAATAAATAATGATAAGCTGACTTCATAATAAATATATTTTTTATTTTTTCTTGTAATGACTTCAACCTTTGTTGTTTGAATAGTGCTTACATGTAACATGTAGAACTCCTAAAATTTATATTCTTTATATATTT